>MJUU01001788.1:0-51086 GCA_002080025.1 Modiolus philippinarum
AAAATTCCTAGGGTTTTTTTAAAAAAATTGTTTCCGGGCCCCCCTTTTGAAAAAAATATTGGTCGGGCCCCCCCTAAGCAGAAAGTCTGGATCCGCCACTGGGTATAATATAAATTAGAGAAAAAAGTGCCCTATCTTTTATACTTATGGTTAAATTCTATCAAGTTTTAGTATTGCGGACACTGGTATAATATAAAATAGAGAAAAAGTGCCCTATCTTTTATATTAAAGGGTAAATTCTATAAAGTTATAGTATTGTGAACACTGGTATAATATAAAATAGAGAAAAAGTTCCCTATCTTTTATATTAATGGTTAAATTCTATCAAGTTATAATTTTGTGGACACAGGTATAATATGAATAGTGAAAAAGTACCCTATCTTTTATATTTATGGTTAAATTCTATCAAGTTATAGCGTTGCGGACACCTCTATAATATAAATTAGAGAAAAAAAGCCCTTTCCTTATATTTATGGTTAAATTCTAACAAGTTTTAGTATTGCGGAAACCAATATGATATAAAATAGAGAAAAAGTGCCCTATCTTTTATATTTATGGTTAAATTCTAACAAGTTTTAGTATTGCGGAAACCAATATAATATAAAATAGAGAAAAAGTGCGCCATCTTTTATATTTATGGTTAAAATCTATCAAGTTATGGTATTGCGGACACCGCTATAATATAAATAAGAGAAAAAGTGCCCTTTCTTTATATTTATGTTTAAATTCTATCAAGTTTTAGTATTGCGGACACCGGTATAATATGAAAAAGAGAAAAAGTGCCCTTTCTTTTATATTTATGGCTTAATTATATAAAGTTTAAGTATTGCGGACACCGGTATATAAAAATAGAGAAAAAGTGCCCTATATTTTACCGTATACTTATGGTTAAATTCTATCAAGATTTAGTATTGCGGACACCGGTATAATATAAAATAGAGAAAAAGTGTCCTATCTTTTATATTTATAGTTAAATTCTATAAAGTTATACTATTGCAGACACTGGTATAATATAAAATAGAGGAAAAGTGCCCTATCTTTTATATTAATGGTTAAATTCTATCAAGTTATAGTTTAGCGGACACAGGTATAATATGAATAGTTAAAAAGCCCTATCTTTTAGATTTATGGTTAAATTCTATCAAGTTATAGTATTGCGGCCACCGCTATAATATAAATTAGAGAAAAAGTGCCCTTTCTTTATATTTATTGTTAAATTCTATCAAGTTTTAGTATTGCGGACACCGATATGATATGAAAAAGAGAAAAAGTGCCCTTTCTTTTATATTTATGGTTAAATTATATTAAGTTTTAGTATTGTGGACACCGGTATAATATAAAATAGAGAAAAGGTGCGCTTTCTTTTATATTTATGGTTAAATTCTATCAAGTTTTAGTATTTGGACTATGGTATAATATGAAATATAGAAAAAGAGCCCTTTCTTTAATATCTATAGTTAAATTATAGAAAGTTTAAGTATTGCGAACACCGGTATAATATAAAATAGAGAAAAAGTGCCCCATCTTTTATATCTATGGTTAAATTCTATCAAGTTATAGTATTGCAGATACCGGTAGAATATAAAATAGAGAAAAAGTGCCCTATCTTTTATATTTATGGGTAAATTCTTTTAAGTTACATGTTTAGTATTGCGGACACCGGTATATATAAAATAGAGAAAAGGTGCCCTATCTTTTATATTTATGGTTAAATTCTATCAAGTTTTAGTATTGCGGACACCTGCATAATATAAAATTGAGAAAAGGTGCCCTATCTTTTACATTTATAACTGAATTCTATCAAGTTATAGTATTGCCGACACCGATATAATATCAAATAGAGAAAAAGTGCCCTATCTTTTATATCTAAGGTTAAATTCTATCAAGTTATAGTATTGGGGACACAGGTATAATATAAAATAGAAAAAAATTGCCCTATCTTTTATATTAATGGTTAAATTCTATCAAGTTATAGTTTAGCGGACACAGGTATAATATGAATAGTTAAAAAGCCCTATCTTTTAGATTTATGGTTAAATTCTATCAAGTTATAGTATTGCGGCCACCGCTATATTATAAATTAGAGAAAAAGTGCTCCTTTTTTATATTTAAGGTTAAATTCTATCAAGTTATAGTATTGGGGACACAGGTATAATATAAAATAGAAAAAAATTGCCCTATCTTTTATATTAATGGTTAAATTCTATCAAGTTATAGTTTAGCGGACACAGGTATAATATGAATAGTTAAAAAGCCCTATCTTTTAGATTTATGGTTAAACTCTATCAAGTTTTAGTATTGCGGACACCTGTATAATATGAAAAAGAGAAAAAGTGCCCTTTCTTTTATATTTAAGGTTAAATTATATTAAGTTCTAGTATTGCGGACACCGGTATAATATAAAATAGAGAAAAGGTGCGCTTTCTTTTATATTGATGGTTAAATTCTATCAAGTTTTAGTATTTGGACTATGGTATCAGATGAAATATAGAAAAAGAGCCCTTTCTTTAATATCTATAGTTAAATTATAGAAATTTTAGTATTGCTAACACCGGTATAATATAAAATAGAGAAAAAGTGCCCTATCTTTTATATTTATGGTTAAATTCTATCAAGTTATAGTATTGCAGATACCGGTAGAATATAAAATAGAGAAAAGGTGCCCCATCTTTTATATTTATGGTTAAATTCTTTCAAGTTTTAGTATTGCGGACACCTGCATAATATAAAATTGAGAAAAGGTGCCCTATCATTTATATTTATAACTGAATTCTATCAAGTTATAGTATTGCGGACACCAGTATATTATATAAAATACAGAAAAAGTGCCCTATCTTTTATGTTTATGGTTAAATTATATCAAGTTTTACTATTGTGGATACTGGTAAAATATAAAATAGAGAAAAAGTGCACTATCTTTTATATTTATGGTTAAATTCTATCAAGTTATAGTATTGCCGACACCGGTATAATATCAAATAGAGAAAAAGTGCCCTATCTTTTATCTTTATGGTTAAATTCTATCATGTTATAGTATTCAGACACCGGTATAATATAAAATAGAGAAAAAGTGCCCTATCTTTTATATTTATGGTTAGATTCTATCAAGTTTTAGTATTGAGGACACCGGTATAATATAAAATAGAGAAAAAGTGCCCAATCTTTTATACTGATGGTTAAATTCTATCAAGTTTTAGTATTGTGGACACCGGTATAATATAAAATAGAGAAAAAGTGCCATATCTTTTATATTTATTGTTAAATTCTATCAACTTATAGTATTGCGGACACCGGTATAATATAAAATAGAGAAAAAGTACCCTATCTTTTATATTTATGGTTAAATTCTATCAATTTATAGTATTGCGGACACCGGTATATATAAAATAGAGAAAAGGTGCCCTGTCTTTTATATTTATGGTTAAATTCTATCAAGTTTTAGTATTGCAGACACCTGCATAATATAAAATTGAGAAAAGGTGCCCTATCTTTTATATTTATAATTAAATTCTATCAAGTTATAGTATTGCGGACACCGGTATATTATATAAAATAGAGAAAAAGTGCCCTATATGTTATATTGAAGGTTCATTTCTATCAAGTTATAGTTTTGCGGACACTATAGAGAAAAAGTGTCCTTTTATATATTTATGGTTAATTTCTATCAAGTTATAGTATTGCCAACACCGGTATAATATAAGATAAAGAAAAAGTGCCCTATCTTTTATATTTATGGTTAGATTCTATCAAGTTTTAGTATTACGGACACCGGTTAATATCAAATAGAGAAAAAGTGCCCTATCTTTTATATTTATGGTTAAATTCTATCAAGTAATTGTATTGCGGATACCGGTTAATATAAAATAGAGAAAAAGTGCCCTATATTTTATATTTATGGTTAAATTCTATCAAGTTATAGTATTGTGGACACTAGTATAAAATAAAATAGAGAAAATGTGCCCTTTCTTATAAATTATGTTGAAATTATATGAAAATTTTAGTATGTGGAAATCTAATTTAAAAGTAATTTTCTTAGGTTCATTCAGTACGTTTTTATTTGACGTAAATTATTTTTTGATTAATTATTGTTTATTTAATTTATTTATTTTTCTGACAAAATTACAACATTTTAAGCTTTTACTCTGGTATTGTTACGGCAAAACTGGAGACAGTTCCCGGGAGAAAGTTTGCAACACGCTATTTCATATGGAAAACTTTTCTTTTGTCAAAATTAACATTGGTTTTATCTAAATGTATTGCATTGTAAATTACCATTTTATTTATGCTGTGAAATCTAGAATATCTCGACTTTTATTTCACTCAGATATTTTTCATTTCGATTTCGTTTCATGAAAATATATAAGATTTTTTAACCGACACGGTGCACTTTACACGGTACACGGTACACGATACACGGTACACGATACACGATTGAGAACTTTCTGTATCATTCATCGTGCGAATCGTGTGCGCTCAACGTGTGGACCGTGTGCGTTCATCGTGTGAATCGTGTGCGTGTGGTTGGGAATGTTGAACGTTTCCATCGCTGTATTAAAGAAGAACATGATTTTGTGCAATGCCAAATACTGCCAATATGAAAAATTGTTTAAATTTAGTTATGGTGTAATGCATTTAGCCAACAAAAACCAGAAGTAACGATTTAACAACAATGCTGTATTATATCCTTTATGAATAAGTTTGTTCACCGGATTAATAAGTTTTGAAGGACAATTTTTGGAATTTATGCGCTTTGTAAATGATATTGCCATAGAAGTTTGGATGTGAAATGCCGTAATGTATAAAAGCCCTGCATGTAGAACCAAATTTTCTTAATAAGTCAATGTATCTATAATAAAATTTAGAGAATGTTTTTATAAATTTATGATATCTACACCCTTGATGCAGAAGTTTTCCAGTGAGACAAAGATTTCGCTCGTTGAAGTCAGAAACATCACTACATACTCGTGCATATCGAACAAGTTGTGAAATGTAGAACCCGTAAGAAGGGGCTAACGGAACATCGCCGTCGAGATGGGAAACATTAACTATAGGGATCGAAGGAGAAATCATCCCTTTAATCATAAACCTTAGTGTTTAACTTTCCTTATTTATTGATATATCAAGATCAAGAAAAGGAGTATAATCACTGCTGCTGTTGGATTAATTTAAAGTAAGTTCTGCAGAATAAATTTCATCTGTACATTTAGAAAATTCAGGATTGTTTAAAGCCAAAATATCGTCCAAATATCTATATGTATTGTTAAATTTATCCACTTAATGCTGTTTAGAAGGGTCTTTTTGAATTTTTGCCATGAATTGTGACTCGTAGCAATAAAGAAATAAATCTGCTATAAGAGGTGCACAGTTGGTACCCATAGGAATACCTATTTTTTGTAGATAGACTGTATCATCGAAACGAACAAAAATATTATCAAGAAGAAAATTTAATGTTTTTATTATATCCTGACAAGTTCAGTTGGTATATTTGTCATGTTTGTCGTCACTGAAAAACGATTTAAATGTATTGCAACAAATGTACGTACATCCTGATTTTTTGAAGGACCATTTGATCAAATACGAAAATTTCTCTTTGATGAGTGTATGCGGTTATTTAGTATATAGGTTAGAAAAATCATAGCTATCGACGGAGGTGTATGCTTCATTAACAGATCGAAGTCTTTCCAAAACTTCTACCGAATTTTTAACACTCCAAAAGTTATTAATTCCACTGTTTTCATAACATTTGTTGCTAAAGTTGATGACGAGATTTTTTATGGTAGTAAATTGCCGAACTGAAGACTTATTTGCTTTTTTTTTTGAATTTCAGTAATATTTCATTTCCAATGACACCCTCTGACATCGACGTTAAAGAAAATAAATCTTAAAATAATTTGTTGAAATAAAATTCATCAATCTTCACGTAAGTTGAAAATTCTCGATCACAACAAAATTCAAGAGAACCGACTTTTGTGTAAGTTTAACAAAAGTTGGCGTAACCGAAGACTTATTTGGCCTTTTTTTTTGCATTTCGGTATTATTTGATTTCCAATGACACTTTCTGACATCGACGTTGTACATAATGTACTGATTCAGAAATTCCGTACTCGCGAAATATGACTGACCAATCAGCGACGTCGTGAACAATCACAATCCTAGATCGGCATACAATTTCTGAATTGGTCCATTGTGCACTGTGCTTTGTGACTGACAATGTATATGTTTATTGTGGGTGGTATTAAAAAGGGTTATTTTCGTGCATCATGATTTTCATTTTCAGGGTTTCCGTGATTGATTCATCAGTGCCCTTATTTCACTGTGTTTCGTGCATGCAAGCCAAATTCTTACTTTTCGTTCATCGACTTTTATGTTTAGACCTTCATCCTTGATGTAACATTATCTACATATTATGTAATCCAATATGCTAACAAAAAACACATGCATGCCGTGAAAATGCCCTTTACATCATAGTACATGATTTTGTCTCAACAATTAACCATATCACATATATAGCCATAGGAAGATATTTTCATCATATATTGTACAAAAAAAGTCAAAATAAAAAGTAATGACTGACCTGTCTCGGCTTACTGATCCAATATCCTTGATGTGAATATAAATAGGCGGCCCGGTCAAGAGAAGAAATTGTAAGTTTGAAAACTTTGACAAAAAACAAAACAAACAATTACTTTCTTGAAGATTGGGCTGACCGATTTTTTACTGCTGCTCACTGCTTGTTGTATGTTTATTTTCGTCATTCTCAACATTTATATGATTTAAAATGATGTTTATTTTCTTTGTCGTTTTTTTTCTTCCTGTTGACACACAAAGCCTGTATAATTTCCGAAATTCGAACCGAAGACGGAAACTGCGATTCCGTAATCAATTAATAAAGTTTATTAGCTAAGTGCAGGCACAATTGCATATATGCCTATGAAATTTTAAAATGGCACAACATCCCAACTTTTGGATATATACTACTCAACAAAAGAAACGATACCCCATTAATTTTGAAAATATTTTTGTATTTTGCAATTTAAAGTTTTTATTTTAGTGTATTAATGTATTCAACGTCAAAGCGCATTTGTGTATTCCATTTTTAAATCAATTTGGAAACGGATTCGATGAAAATCCGGGAAAGAAGTTTTTCGGCCGATTATCGAGTTCGCCGTTAACTGATGGATGATTTAAATTGTTTAATGACAATAACTCGGACACTTCATCAGCTTAACAATTTGCCATCTTAAAAAGTGCAAATCAATGTCTCATTTCGAATCCCCGTTCAATTCACAATCAAAGTGGACAATGACTGAGCGCGGTTGGACCGTCGATCTTGAATTTTGCCATCGCATTTCATAGTTATGTGAAAAGAAGAACAAACTAAAGACTATTGATTAATCTAAAGCAATTATGCTCATCAAATGATGAATCGGGTTGCAACAGGTTCCGTGAGACGTCGCAACGTCAAGATCACGTAACACGCGTTTTACACTTATGAGACGGTAGATGAAAACGGAAAATAGGCCCTATGGATACATGGTCGACATAGTAACAGAGGTTTGAAGTCAACTGGTTCGAAAATGTGGTGGTTTGGTAGAAAGAAAATGTTGCCATACTCACTATTTACGTCTGAAAACAGAAATTCCGGAAAATGATCTTGGCCATGATCGGTATTGGTTCAGAAATTGTAAAAGATATGTTTGAGCATAATGTTAATTCTTACGTGCAAAAAAAACATTTTGATTACGTGTCATGGTTTTTCTGCTAAAAGGTATGATATCATTCTTGATAAAATATGTGTATCGTTTCTTTTGTTGAGTAGTATATGAAGCTTAGCCGTAGTATTTTTTTTTTTTGTTTCTGCAGTAACCTGGAACAAAAAGCGTCTCATTATTTTAGTAGGAAAAAGAAGGGAAACGGGGAATGTGTCAAAGAGACAACGACCCAAAGGGGAGTAATAACAACTCAAAGCCACCATAAGATCTTCAGTGAACGGTTAGAAAACCCCACACCCAACGGCAGGTCGGAGGTGGCCCCTAAATAAAGAGTAATCAAGTTCAGCGAAATAAACATTATCCTAGACTCCAATAGACATAAAGTGAACTAACTAGAAAACAGACAATACACACAATGGCTTAATAAATTTCCTGCCTTTGGACAGGCGCAAACCTGCTGTGGCGGGGTTAAACTAGTTTTATTGGGCCTAAACCTTCCCCCTATAGCCAATGTGATAAATAAAAAATATCGTAACAACAGTAAAATTCAGTTGGCAACAGGACTGAGTCAATTGTGAGAAATGAAACTGAGAGAACTAAATATACGGACATAAACATGAAATCACAAGAGACTACTAGCAGTTAACTGACATGCCAGCTCCAGACCCATTACCAACTGACAAATTAAGTTATGTACCCTCAGTATACAGCTTCCATCAAGATCCCTTCCTCTAAGGAGTTTAGCATAATGATTTCATGTATATACCGGATTACACAACTTGTGTCCATGCAATACTGATTTTAGAAATTTAGAATGTGTTTAGTTAAAATGCAAAGACCCTATCAAAAATCAATGTTAATACCAAAGAAGGTCATACGTAATGACTTGACGACAATATCGTAATTATAACCCTTATGAATTAGACGATTTAAAGGTTTTATAAGTTTGTTAGGCGAGTTTAAGTATTTTTTACTCTTATGTAAAACATTACCGTAAAATAAGGGATGTGAAATGCCAGCCTTGATTAGATGTTTACAGGTTGCATTGTATTTATGAACTAAGTCTTTATATCGATGATAAAATTTAGTAAAGGTTTTAACTAGTTTATGATAACGAAAACCTTGATGTAATAGTTTTTCAGTTATGAAAAGATTCCGTTCATTAAAATCGCAAACTTTATTACATACCCGAGCAAATCGAACAAGTTGAGATATGTAAACACCATAAGATGGTGCTAATGGAACATCGCCATCCAGAAATGGATAATTAACTATGGGAAAAGAAAAATCGTCCCTTTTATCTTAAATTGTAGTATCCAATTTACCATTCGTTATATCAAAATTGATGTCTAAGAACGGACAATGATGATTGTTAGAATTGGCTTTATTCAAAGTAAGTTCTTTAGGGTAGATGTCCTTATAATACGTATTGAAGTCGTCATTATTTAGTATAGATATAGATATTGCAAGGTTTCACATAAAATCGGTTTTCGGGCCAGCACCGATGTGGGTTGTTGAATACCCTTGGGGACTAATAGTCAGTGTGAATCTTTTTTGTTTACCACAACATGTAAAGATTATTGTAACTAATTACTTATCCACCAATATAACACTTCAGGAAGAGCGAAAACAAGATTTTTATACATATGCATTATTTTGTGTTGTTGGATGGTTTGAATGATATGCTTTTGAAGCTTTCGGTGGAAGTAAAATCATTAGTTCAAGAAAATGTTGATAACTTGGAATATTTTTTTTTATTAAAAGACAATGATATCATTATAGGGACATTCTTTGCCAAAAGTAGTTTTATCTATGTTGATATCAAAGGGAATTTCTATGTTTCAGAAAGACTTACTGATTCAATATTATGATCTACCCAAATGAAGTGGCCATTAAAACACCCTGATAAACCAACATCAGAGGCATATACCCTGACTTTTGCCTTTATATTGACAACTCAGGACACTTGAGATCAACACTGTGTAACATATCTTATAATTTTTACCTTTCAATTTCCTATTTTTGAGAAGAAATATACCCACATCTCCAGTATATGGAGTCTACTTTTCTCACAACATTCACTACTACCGTGCATGTAATGTGTATGGCGATTTCGTCAACAGAGCGGAATGAATATTTCAAAAGCTTCCTAACCAAGGTGTTAAAACCACTGTTACAATTGTCAATCAAAACAAACGGATAAAACCTAATACAGATACATTACTAACTCCATGACCCAAGATACTTCTGGATTGACATATACCAAATTTGACATTACACCGGACTCTTCACTTACAGAATGACGTGTGGCACATGTAAAGCCCAGCTATCTGTAGCAAATGATGACACTCCTGTTTAACATGTTTAAGGGGTAAAAACTGTTAGAGCAATACTTTTTGATGAGGTTTTACTTCGTCTTCGTTATTTATGTCGTCTCTTTATATGTGATCCTTATATTAATTTATTATTCCTTATAGTGCCAAGTATTCTGTATGATTTTGAGTTCGGTATTCATTCGAGACAGTAAAAACAGCGTTTCGCCAGTTATTTTTTCCTGTTTGTGGTCAACCATTTCTCCTTGAATAAGTGAATAATGTGCCAGTAATGGGTACCTTGAAATGAATTCTACTTAAATCAATGAAGTCATCTCAAATATACTATAAGAAAAAGTACTTTCCGTATCTTTGGTTGCTTCACGGAGACAAAATACATTTGTATATTACTTATATTTCGTCTTGATCATTTCGTGCCTAATCATTATTTAAGAAATAAAACATGGCCGCCATACTATATTGAGTTGTTTTTGCAAATATTTTATCCCGAGCGTTAGCGAGGGGTAAAATATGCAAAAACAACGAAAGCCCATGTTATAATGACAATATAGTATTTGGCGGGTATGATTTATTTCGATTCTGATATGGAAATTTCACCCATTTTATTCCCGAAGCGAGCAGCGACTATCTAATGGTTCCGTAACATATTGATTTTGATAAACAAATACACGGACACAAAACTTTCCACAAATACAACAAAAACTTACTTTCGTTTGATGAAATTGCTTATTTAACTGTAGAAAATGCCTTAAGTCCTCTTAATCTCCATTCAAACTTTTCAACCGACGCTGCTTACAAACCGGACATTACGATGTTATTTGTGACGTCACAAGTAGGAAAATTAAAGTTTGTCCTGCCGAACATTGCCTTTTCAAGTAAAAAAATTCATAATGAATTTTGGTAACAAATTTAATTAAAAAAGTTGTTAGTGGATGGTAGATGATTTTGACAGTTAAAATGAAAAATAGATCAAAATATGCAACAGAAACTATGCATCTTTTGCGCGCGCATGCGCTAAGAGTGTTATATTGGTATTATAACATGACTCTATTTACAAAGCTAATACAGGAAGCCATATTAGTATGGGCGTCATTAGTTAGCCATTTCTTTTATCAAAAGCAAATTTGTATCCTGCATAAATTAATTTTATGATAACACTAATTTCGCTGCAGTGTAGAAGTTGAAAGAATGAACGACTATTTTGATCTGCATATGTGATTATTCAAATGTTCATTGTATCAAAAGAATTTTGTTTTCAGCTGTTCAGACAGAAAAAGATATTGGAGATGTTATATTCTTTCTGAGTTTAGTTTTTGAAGCATTTATGGATGTGAAACATCATTTTAGGAGGAACTACGGAAAATTAAAGAATATTATATACTCTTAGTCTCAATAAAAGCGCAAAAATGACAGGTTGAAAAAAAAAATGAATCATTGATGAAGCTAGAAATATGATATGATAACTTTCTTGGTTTCTAATTAAGGCAATATAACAAATGGTGAGAATACTTTATTCATTGGTGAAATATTTGACTCTTCTGTGTTTTATGTCAAAATAGTGTTTTGGATTATATGACCGTTGCGAGGAAGATAATTTTGTTAGATCTTATTTTGAATAAAACAATAAAGTAATAATATAAAATCTCCGTTCGCATAATCCATCAGTAGTAAAGAAAAAGTGTTGATAAATATGCCGGGTTTATAAAAAACAAAGTACCGAAGTTACTGTGAATTTAGTTTCTGCATATGCGCATTGGTACAACTTATGTCTCTTCAGTGCAGAACAAATTAAAACGTTTCGAAAATCATACACTCAAAAATTAACTAATCCGAGATTCTGATTATCGAATGATCGAATAACGCAGTAATTTACGAATTTACGAATGCACGCAGCGCATGAGTGAATTACAGCTTTTTTCGATCATGAGTTGAATATTTTCGATTATCAAAACCTAGGATTAGTTATTGTTTTTATTTTATATATCTTCTTCTCTTAATTTTAATGGTTTATATTTAAAATTCATTGCATGAACTACGTTTTCGATGTTAATCCGCGGAGACGTTTACTTAACAACGACGTTGACAACGTCTATTGTGACGTCACTCCCTAGAGTGAAATAATGGAAAATAATTTCACAGTTTATTATCACTTTTATTTCACTGAGCAATTTCAATCTTTCACCGCAATCTATATAATAATGAAATCTAATTAAAAGCTGGTGGAGTAAAAAAAATACCAATAGGGTTTAAAAAGGAAAGCCAAAATCGTGTAAGGACAGAGCTATGCACTAGGGAGATACTCCTGAGGTTTTAACAAAATTTTCTTAAATTTAGATATTGCATGTTTTCAAATAAAATCGGTTTTCGGGCCAGCACCGAAGTACTGGCTCCTGGGTTGGTGTATACCCTCGGGAACTAAAAGTCCACCACTAGTGGCATCGACCGAGTGGCAATAAATAACAAATACCGAAGTTACTGTAAATTTAGTTTCTGCATATGCGCCTATCGACAACTTATGTCTCTTCAGTGCATATCAAATCAAAACATCTGGAAGTCGATAAACCGAAATATGTTTAACAGCTGATAAAGAACACATTACCAATAACATATAAAAAGGAATATTAAATGAAGGAATATTCATAATTCTACTTTTATGGAGTTACTGTGACAAGAAAACTCACATTTTTCACAAATATAGAATTTGTGTATGTCGCAATTTACGTCATTCCAGTGACCATTGCCATTTGCTGAAGGGAGTATTTCAAGACAGTTTTCTATGTCCCCATGGCAACTGTTTGGTTCTCCACTGCCCCAGTCGGTGAAATTAAACTTTTGCCCTGTGGACGACCATTTCCATTCTCCCTCAATTACATCATCACGGCCACCAACCCAATAATCTAAAAGATATATATATTAGGGATGGCAAAATGTCTCGAATTCAGTACTCGAGTACTCGGTACAAATACTCGCGAGTACTCGAGTACTCGGATCATTCTAATTGATAATGTATAGCCACCATTCGTTTCATGTGGGATGAGGACACACAACGTAGCACTTCTGGGCTTTCATTGAAACCATTCTGGCTTGCTTTTTTTCTTCTTCAGAAAACATTGTCAATTTGAATTACTACTAAAAAATTACCTGTTGTCTACATTAAACAATCACTAAACAAACACTAATTGGCAAACAATCGACTAACGGCTTGTACTGTAGGAAAATTAGCTTTGATCTAATTTTAATTAATAATATGTCAATTAGGGGTCTTTCTGATTAAAAATATAATCAACGTTGCTTGTACTTCCAAATGAAAGTCAGTTTCGCCGGTCCTTAAACTTAATGGACATTTTGAAAAAATATTTTAAATACTAGTATGACTTTGAATCCGCTAAGAAAGGTTTGGAAGAATGCTTTTAAATATATTTTACCGAATAAAACAAGACAATAAATTTAGATGATTGAATTTTAAAGTTTGAATTTTGGGAACTTTCTTTGATTTAAAATTAATGATTGATGAGCAAATTTTAGAAACACGCAACGTAGCTCTTCTGGGCTTTCATTGAAACCATTCTGGCTTGTTTTTTTTCTTCTTAAGAAAACATTGTCAATTTGAAATAGTACTAAAAAATCACCTGTTGTATATATTAAACAATCAAACACTTATTGGCAAACAATCGACTGTAGGAAATTAGCTTTGATCTAGTTTTAATTAATAATATGTCAATTAGGGGTCTTTCTGATTAAAAATATAATCAACGTTGCCTGTCCTTCCAAAAGGAAGTCAGTTTCGCCGGTCCTAAAATTTAATGGACATTTTGAAAAAATATTTTAAGTACTAGTATGACTTTGTATCCGCTAAGAAAGGTTTGGAAGAATGCTTTTAAATTTATTTTACCGAATAAAACAAGACAATAAATATAGATGATTAAATTTTAAAGTTTGAATTTTGGGAACTTTCTTTGATTTAAAATTAATGATTGATGAGCATGAGCAAGTTTTAGAAACACGAAAAGAGAGTAACTGCGATACACATGATATGTAATGCAAAAATATCAGGCGAATGCATATAAGATGCAGTAACTAGATAAATGAAAATAAAATACAGTAGTGCATAAGAGAAAAAAACATTGAGAAGATACTTAAAATACATTTGAATAAATTAAAAAAAAATATCCGTGAATTTTCAAAAAGGCCGAGTACTCCAAACGAGTACTCGAGTATTCGAGTACTCGTTGCCATCCCCAATATATATATAACGTCTAAAAACAGCGACAAACCTGGAAATATTATTTAATCCTCAGGATTAACATGTAAATATGCTTATACAGGTCTTGAAAAAAAATTATATGCGTCTGTAATCAAAGACCAACCGAGTTAGAGTTTTAGGATGTGATATTATCGAGAACATCTTTCCACTGAGGAATTTGACAATTAAAATTTTAGTGACACGCAACAATACATTTAAATTTCACATTTAATATATATATATATGACGTATCTGTGTCATAATAATAATTGACTCTACCCATTTTGACCTTTTCCTTGATTGACTAGCTGACAGTGTGACGGTTGCTTTTAACAGAGCAGGGCATGCTTAACCTGCCAAAGCACCCGATATCACTCTCAGTTTCGGTATTCTACTGCCATTGTTTCATAGGAGTTCAGACTGTGAGTGCCTTGGCCTTGAATGTTGTGCTTTCATTTCTGCGTTTTGCATCAGTCCAACTCCGTAAAATTGTAACGACAGAAACGGAAGTGACCATTACCTGATGGAAGTTGCAAATCTTTACATTGATTGCAGAAAAAAGGTTTCCTCTTTGGATTCAGTATTAACACAATTGTTGTCACACTGTTCAAATTATTCAACAATGAAACTTTTTCGGAATTCTTCTGGCCTAAATTTACTTCATTTACTTGTATCTCATCTGGCTCATCCCTGTCTAAAAAATGTCAATCTCAGACTCCTCATCAATATATATGTGACTAGGTACAGGTTTTGGAGAATTCTGATTTTTTGTAGCAAATGAGACTTTTTATTATTTTTTTTTTGCTTATTTTGTTTCCCCAAGTTACAAATAAAAAATGTTGCGATAAATATCAATTCAATGATTGGTACAATCGAAAGTCAGGGCAATAGGCATAGTTTAACAATCTATAGTAAATACTCTTAAATGGTAAAACATAGCTGATCAAATGCGAGTCTGATAAGGGACTTCTCCGGTATTCTACTGTTGAGTGCAACATAAATTGGACCATTGGTTTTAAACATAGGGCCCAAGAACCGTTTTTAAAGGTTTTTTTTATCTATATCGTAAAACTATTCAAGGTACAAAGAAAATTTTAAAAAGATAAATATCAAGAACAATACGGTCAACTAAATGGGTCCAAGGTCAAAGGTCAATATTTCTAGTAACACGTTCATTTATCATAAAAGTGCTAAGCAACAATATCCAAAACGTTTTGTAATGTTTTTACGTGAGAAAGAAAATTGCATTGCAAACCAGAGAGCCCTTTCATGTCCATAGCAAGCATGAAATCAAAGAATCAAAAAGTAAAAAAAACCTCTTTTGTGCATTTTTCTGACCAGAGGTGACAAATAAATAAAACCTGAAACATGTGTACATTATATTTAATAAACTTTAAATGGAGACATTTCAATAAAGATGGCAACTGGTAAAGACCTTGCAATTGTTCTCTGATCAATTGATAATTTTTCGTAATTGCATTATTTTTTAGTACAATAAATGGATACACAAACACAGCTCACAGATCATTACATGAATAAAACATATACCAAATACCAAATAAAACGTTACATAAGGGATAATGATAATAGCTATAATTGAACAATTCTTTCAAAAAAATTAGTTATATTAATAATTAATGATTTATTAAAGCACTGAGTACTGCTTCCAAAAATTCTTTCTTTTTCTTAACTAAAACTCTTTGTGTTGGGGCCATATAGTATGTTGCTAAATTGTCAAAAGCAACAGAAATTTTCCAAAATGCAAGCCCCCATCCCCCTCGAAAAGAAGATCTGTACCCTTGCATCTGCACATATAAATATAACATTTTAACACAAGACAAACATTGTTTGACATGGCATTTTGAGCATTTTAATCTTGAAACCCTAAAAAGACAGTCTGTGCATTTGTAGGAAAATCAATGCCTATAGTTTTCAATTAATTCTCCGTAGACATCCATCAGTTTTTAACTCCATTGCTTTTCCAAAAGGTATGAGTTATTTTTTCTTTTTTTTTCTTGTACAAAAAAGAATAGAAAGGATTCAATGTAATCATTTAAACTGGAATTGACCATTTATTCTTTCCTGGCTTTTTCACTTTCTGCTTGCTTCTTTTAAGTAATTCTAATTTATTGGTTAAAGAATTTCTCCGTAAACTGATAAAGTCGTAAGTCTGGATCAACATCCAATAAATTTGAAACCCAGTCTTGATCATCCTGAACATGCACGGATTCCAATTCATTCTCCTGTTCAATTTAATTTTTACAGGTATCCTGATTGAAAACTTCACATTTACATTTACTCCATATCCTTTCATGGCATTTCTGAATCCCATGGTATAACGTTTTTATCTAAAGAAAATATACAAAAAGGATGATTGCATGTTATTTAGGGAAAATGCTATCAGATAGACTTTGCATTTGATTTCAACTACATTAAAATCAGTTATTATGAAACAGTTTGTACTTATTTTCTTCTGGCACTCATCATCAGTCATTCTTTGAAACGGTCATTAACAGCCAACCACTTAAGGTTGAAGGACACGATCAGTTTAAGTCGGCAGTATAATTTTGTAATTATCAATGCAATCAGAGGCAAATTTAACATACTTTTCCTTCAAATATGTTTCAAATATGACGGAATTGGACAATCCGGATTCAGATATTGCATACTCAGAGTCAGGTAAAGAATTGAACACCTAAGCATCATTACTGCAATTTTCAGGAACGACGAAATTGGAGAATAGCTACTCAAGATTCACTTTTGCATACTAATATAGTTTTTGTATGTGATTTTCCAGATGTTAGGGAAAGATGTACCTGAGCCTATCAAAAGTTTTTCTGATCAGCTGAGACTCCCTTCTTTTCCACATTGAATAACAGATGGGGCTTGTGGAACATATCTCTGAGCTTCTTCCGTCAGCTCTTTTAAACCTTTTTTCAATACTTTCAGGTGTGGCACACTTTACTCTTTGCATTGCCAAACGGCGAGGTTTCTAAACCTTTTATTCTGGCAGGAGTTTTATAAATCCACGGAACCATTTAAGAGCGGGGTGATTTCATATGGAATATTCTGCAGCTGAAAGCAATAATCTAATTTGGTCTTCAAACTTCACCTCCACCTCGATATCTAAAACTTTAGCCCCATCCATTGTCATACATTTCATTGCAATTTTCTATTGACCCTGACCCGAAAAGAAGTTCGAGAGATCCCAAACTACCTGACCGCCTTTTTGGCAGATAATCCAATATTCATTGTTATAGGAATTTGTCTAAGCTCTTGGACCAAAGATATTTTGTTTTTTATCATGCTATTTTTTTTTTCCGTAAAATAAATATAAAGTTCTGTTTACTATCTTAATTCAGTTTTATGTAATGGGGAAATGTGTGTTTTCCATGACAGGATATACAACCCCTTCCCCCTACCCGAAGTACTGGCTATGAACTTAAGTACATGTAATTGTGTTGATTATCTAATTTATGTTCTAGCTTCTTTGCAACTGCTTGTTTATGTTTTGGCTACATATTATTTGTGTTTCAACAATCTTGATTCATTGGTATCATATGGAGGACAGATTTTTGACAAATTCCTGTTTTTATACAAGGCATATTTTTGTACATTTTTTCATTGAAAGCCAATATTTTTTCATCTTAACCTGGTTAATTCTCATTTCCATGTGTCTTTTTTGTCTTGGTTAAAAGTTATATCAATATAGAGCGCCAAGAAACCAAACGTGATGACGTAACCGGAAGCGCGTGCAAATGCAAAGTAATTTAAGATAAGGGGCGTAGATAGGACAGTGGCGTAGCGAGGATCTCCGGCGATAATGAATAGGTTTATTGTGTAAACTAATCAAACCAGTGATTTGCACAACATAGCAATGGCATGTTTCGATAAAAAAATATTTTGTAGAAGATGTTTTGGTAATGAAAATATACTATACTATATTTTTCCAACTACTGTTTTTTACTTTGTCTTGAGTGATTTTTAAACTGTCTTGCATTTGTGGTAATTTAAGAAACAGAGATGCAATATCATAAAATAAAACATCTTTCCTTATGTGATGAATAACAAAATACCGAGGTTACTGTGAATTTAGGTTCTGCATATGCGCATTTCGACAACTTATGTCTCTTCAGTGCAGATAAAATCAAAATATTTGGAAGTGAATCATACTTCCAAAAATGGAATACTATGATTTTGACTTTCGCTCCGAACTCTGATTCAAGATTCTTTTTTAGTAGATAGACACTGTTGCGCTGCACAATTTAATCGCGCATTTGAAAAAAATATAGAGTCGAATTCGGGTTTGGTTTGATGTTTTGGCCGGAATAGTCATTTGACAGGTTTTTCTTTGTGACGTCATAATTTATTGACTAATTTCGTCTACTTTGCCGCGAATTAACTACTTTTTCCCGAAAATAATGTTCATTACGGTTATTTTGTAAAATATCTTCGTTACAAGTAAGGTGACCTATACATTTTTTCACCTCTCCCCGTACTTTAAATTATTAACGATCTAATAACAAAAGTACAAAAAAAAAATCTCATGGATAAAAGGTTCATTTCTGTTAAGTTAAAGATTGCCTTTCCATATTTTCCCCGTGCATTCTTTGTAAATTTAGATGCAATAATGGCCAAAAATGCACAGACTTCGATTAGGCTTCCTATTTCGATTTTTTGGTAATGATTACTTCTTTTATGACAACGTTTGGATTACGGCTTTCCATATTATTTGATTTTAATGCTGCTGATGAGAGGTAACTCCTTGAAACACGTGTACAGCACAACGAAATTTACAGTTTTCTTGCAACATCGGTTTATTTTGTATTTTAATTCTAATTACAAAATTTCTGACAATCGTACTCCCTGAAAGTGGCTCAGGTGTCTAAAACTGCGCATCCTTCTCGCGTATCTGATGAAAATTGGAATTTCATATTTAGATGCTATAAAATGCATTTCAATATTTTATTGATCACAAATAATATTCAGTTAACAAAATCTGTTCTGCAAGTAAACAAAATATGTTACTTTTTATGGAAGGGAGATAATTATAAGAAATAACAGGGAAAATCCATAGTTTCCTTATTTTTTTTAAAACATTTGATTTTTGATCATTAGTTTTTATTTCGTATTTCCAAAGTTATTTCTTTAACTCACTTAATACAAATGTACTACATTTTCACAAAAGTGTTTCGTTTTATTCATATAAAAAATTCGAAAATTGTATTTTCGCCCTATATAGACTATATAGGTTATTGGAATTTTCATGGGTACAAACTGTGCACCTCTCATTGAAGATATTTTTCTGTTCTGCTACGAACGGAACTTTGTAAAAACCTACAGTACGGAACCGTACAAAACAGTGATCACTGAAATAATATCTCAACTAGTACGATTCGCACGCGTCTGTTCTGCTCTTGACGACTTTAATGAACGTAACCCTACTATCACATGCAAACTTTTACAACAAGGTTACAGATTTCATAAATCGATAAACACATTTAAGAAGTTTTATAGAAGATATGAACATTTGATATCTAAATATGATGCGACTCGTAAACAGCTTATTACTGCGGGCATTTCTCACCCTCATTTTTACGGCGATGTTGTTAAAAAATGTCAAAAACTGATAAATAATCCAGAAAGCCTGGTACGTAAATTGCATTATTTAAGTAATATTGACAGCATATTCTTCAGAATTCCATAAAATTGGCTCTGGGATCCAATGACCTGAAGATATTACAGGTATACAGGCCGCTCACTGATACTGCCTATGTCTAATGAAATCCATGATGATTCTTGACAAAACCCTTCTAGAAGTTTTGAATTTGATTTTTATTCCGTAGTGCGACAGTGTTTTATCAGCAGACTGGGCTCCCTGAGCCAGGCGGAAGTTTTACGGCGAGCACTCTTTGACCCATCTTTCTAAATTACGTTTTGTTTTATTCTTTCCTTCTCATGACTGTAGTCTTTGAGTTAGTAGTCTACCTGTATTTGGTTTTATTTGTATGTTTGTTATACTGCAGGGAAATGGGAAAGAAAAAGGGGAGGTTTGGGTATCCATAAACCGGTTTAACACTACCACTAGCTCTTGCTGGTGCTGATGCTGGTACCAATTTATTGTTTTTTCTTGTGCAGAAATGTGTTGTTGTAGCATGTGATTGTAGTTTTCAGCCAGTGTGGGTGTTTCCCGTTATCTTTCCTACAAAAATATATAAAAAGGTCAAAATATTGTTATTTTCAGAAGCTTCGCGCGGAAAAATGAGATCTGTGACCTATTGATTTTTCAACAAAATTTTGAAGTGCACGTAATCATCTTTTACTCACAGAAAAGCAAGAAAAATCTATTGTTTTGTTTTAGTCCTCTGAACTACCTTAATACTTGGATAATACTTGGATGTTCATTTCAATTTACTCTCTACGACATTTTTACAGCAATTGCTGTTGAGTTGCTACCTAAAACTACGGCAATTGAATTGAAGGTTTTGTGTGCCATACAACCGGTTTAACCAACCATTTCCTATAAAATACCTGTTCCAAGTGAGGACTATTGCGGTCTACAAATTTTCCGGTGTTTTTGCCTCTTGGACTTTGGCTCTTGACAATTTTGTTCGGCAATTTCCTTATCATCCCAATTTTCCATGATTTGAAGATCAACGTTATATTATAAGTGTAACTTTTGACTTACGTTTATTAAACACTTGTCACAAGATATCTTGTTTATAATCAATTAATTAAGCAATATTTCAGCTATATTGTGGCGAGAAATGTTATGTATATTGAACAATTATAACAAATATAAAGAAAATATCAATATAAAACCATTATGGATTTATAACAAGAGTGTTAAAGAGAGTAAAATATAAAAATAACATTATAGGAAAAATGTCAGTTCAACTGTTACAATATTAGAACTCTAAGATAAATCCATTTAAATCTTACTTAATAAATAACTAAATACCGAAGTTAGGTTGCTTTTGAAAATTGAACGATTTTGTCGGCAGCGACATTTGTAAATAGGTCTTTCAGACAATCAGCAGAGTAAAAATTACGCCTGATATCGGCAACATCTACACATTCAATTAAAATACATTGTATGTTGGATTGTATAAAGACAATTGCATTGTACATTCAGGTCTGTCATCACTGTTGAGGATAAAACTATATATTTTTCTAGTGTGCCCAATAATACATTGCAAGCATTGCAAGCAATAGCCGATGTCTCCCGGGACGACCAAATTGAGATGATTTCAACTTATCCGCAGCCTGAAAATCTACTCAGAAATCAATTCTCATTGAAATCGGACAAAGCTGAAATTTTGACGTATTTTGGCGGTCGTCTTGGAAATTGCGGCCATTTTGAAAATTTTAAACGTATGGTTAACAACTTTAGATGGTGGTGCAATTTTGTGCAAAGTTTGATTTGTTTTATCCCGCGATATAAAAATAATTACTCAGGCAAGAATTATAGAAAGAAGAAGAAAAAGAAGAGGACTAATTATAATAATCAGAAAAATAACAACATATCATCCCGACTATGACTCGGATGATATAATAAGACAAATAAAAATAAACACTTTAAATGGCATTTAAATTTGATAATATTTAAAGTTAACTTACGTCTTCCAAATCCTTTTGAAATCATTGCAAGGAAATTTCCAACTCCTCTTGAATAGATTTCTGCAAGCCTTGCACTATGGGCGCCACATGAAGTCTTTCCAAAAATATAAATAAAATATAAAAAATACATCCAAACGTATCATTAACCCAATCATCCATTTCTTCGTTGCTGTCCCAAAATTTTCATTTCGGTTACAGTACGTGTAGGGTAAAACATAACCATTTTATGGTGTATGGTGTAATAGTGTATGGTTCAGTGTTGCATGGTGTATGATTCAATGGTTCATGGTGTATGGAGTAATGGTGTATGGTGTTGCAACGTGAACCATACACCATACACTATGAACCATACACCATACACTATGAACCATACACCATAACCCATACTCCGTATTCGGTAACTGTGGACCATACACCATACACGATCGAGCGTCACGATGTGAACGAGAGACAATGAACTGAATGGCGACTCGGGACTCACGCAATCGAAGTTAATTTTAACTGATATTAAATACATTTTTCAAAATATGTTAACCTTATAAAGCAATGATAAAGAAAATTAATCGTGCTTTTTATACGCCAGCAGGTGGCTATTTTCTACAACCATAAATAATATAAATAATAATTCATACTAAAAAAAAACAACGAAAAACGCTCAAAACATGTATTGACAAAAAGCGCTTATCTTTTTATTTTTTTTTTAATAAAATCGAAGATGTGTATATAAAACCGCAAAAACATATTCTTTTTTAATTTGTATTTTAACGTATTTATGAATTTTCCGCCGAAAGCCGATGGAAATTATGTTCGTGAAGATCGCCATTGTTCATGATACATATTTTTCAATAAATTTTACAAAAAAATTGACAAAAGTAATATTTTTTCAACAATTTTACAATCCCGAAAACTTACGAGAAAATATATTATGACGTATTAATGTTATTATACTCACAGTACGCTAAAGGATATTTTGATTTTGTATAATGTTCCCTAAAACACGCAAGAAATTTGTATACTAACAAACTCTCATTTTTAGTATGATTTGCTATAAATATCAACTAAAACTCAAATTTGGCACACATTTGTCTAAACCATGCAACATACGGTGTATTCATAGTATATGCCATTTTGTCACAATGCTATCTAGCTGCTGTGAATCTAATTTGGTACAAATTTCCTGAAAAGATCCAACAATAAGGCTATCAAAAGTATGCAATATGGTCTAAATGCCATCCAGTACTCAAATTTGGTGCAAATATGCTGAAAACATGCAACAATAGGAAAATTGATAGTAGGTAATATGGTGTTAATGCCATCTAATACTCAAATTTGGTACAAATTTACTGAAAATATGCAACAAAAGTGATATCGATAGTATGCAATATGATGTACATGGCATCTAGTACTCAAATTTGGTACAAATTAAATGAACATATGCAACAATAGGAATATCGATAGTATGCGATAAGGTGTAAATGCCATTTAGTACTCAAATTTGGTACAAATTTACTGAAAATATGCAACAACAGGGATATTGATAGTATGCGATATGGTGTAAATGCCATCTAGTACTCAAATTTGGTGCAAATATACTGAAAACATGCAACAATAGGGATATCGATAGTATGCGATATGGTGAAAATGCCATCTAGTACTCAAATTTAGTACAAATGAAATGAAAATATGCAACAATAGGGAAATTGATAGTATGCGATATGCTGTAAATGCCATCTAGTACTCAAATTTGGTGCAAATATACTGAAAACATGTAACAAAAGTGATATCGATAGCATGCGATATGATGTACATGCCATCTAGTACTCAAATTTGGTACAAATTTACTGAAAATATGCAACAATAGGGATTTAGATAGTATGCTATATGATGTAAATGTCATCAAGTACTCAAATTTGCTACAAATGTACTGAAAATATGCAACAATAGGGATATCGATAACATGGGAGATGAAGTAAATGCCATATAATACTCAAATTTGGTACAAATATACTGAAAACATGCAACAATAGGGATAGTGAAAGTATGCGATATGGTGTTAATGTCATCTGGTACTTAAATTTGGTACAAATTTACTGAAAACATGCAACAATACGGATATTGATAGTATGCGATATGATGTAAATGCCATCTAATACTTAAATTTGGTGCAAATTTACTGATAATATGCAACAAGAGGGATATAGATAGTATGCGATATGATGTAAATGCCAACTAATACTAAAATTTGGTGCAAATTTACTGATAATATGCAACAAGAGGAATATAGATAGTATGCGATATGATGTACATGTCATCTAGTACTCAAATTTGGTACAAATATACTGAAAAGACGCAACAATAGGGATATCGATAGTATGCGATATGGTGTAAATGCCATCTAATACTAAAATTTAGTGCAAATTTACTGATAATATGCAACAAGAGGGATATAGATAGTATGTGATATTGTGTAAATGACATCTGGTACTCAAATTTGGTACAAATTTACTGAAAATATGCAACAATAGGGATATAGATAGTATGCAATATGATGTAGATGTCATCTAGTACTCATTTGGCACAAATTTACTGTCAACATGCAACATTAGGAATATCGATAGTATGCGATATGATGTACATGTCATCTAGTACTCAAATTTGGTACAAATATACTGAAAACATGCAACAATGGGATATCGATAGTATGGGATATGGTGTATATGCCAACTAATACTTAAATTTGGCATAAATTTACTGAAAACATGCAAAAATAGGGATATATATAGTATGCGATATTGTGTAAATACTATCTAGTACTCAAATTTGATGCAAATATACTGAAAATATGCAAAAATAGGGATATCGATATTATGCGATATCATGTAAATGCCATCTAGTACTCAAATTTTGTACAAATATACTGAAAACATGCAACAACAATAGGGATATCGATAGTATGCGATATAGTGTAAATGCCATCTAGTACTCAAAATTGGTGCAAATGTACTGAAAACATCCAACATTAGGGATATTGATAGTATGCGATATGGTGTAAATGCAATCTAATACTCAAATTTGCTAATAATATGCAACAATAGGGATATCGATAGTATGCGATATGATGTAAATGCCATCTAGTGTACGTGCAGTTTAAATTTAGTATAAATATACCGAAAATATGCAACAGTTCGCATTTGGATAGTATGGGAAATTATGTAAATGCCATCTAGTACTCAAATTGAAACATTTACTGAAAATATGCAACAATGGGGATATAGAAATAGATTCTGTTTGACAGAAGAAATATCGAAATTCATGTGTACAATGTACATTGCACGTGAAATAAGATTGTGTTTGGAGTACGAAAAAAGGTAGTGGACGCTGTACGATGATAACCCCTAATGTACGCTCGATAGAAGGAATACTTAATAAATAAGATGAGGGAAAAATTACCATCTTAAAAGCGAGAAAAAGCAACACGTGAAATAAAATACGGCAGACGAAAATCTGTATCACCCTTTTTTTTCCCGGGACGGGTTTTTTATTTACACGATTGTAAATAAAAAGCTTCGTGGAAAGTATTCTAGATTTGAGGGTGGTGTCTAAAATGTGTAACCCGTACCCGTACCAAGAATACCCGTACCCAAATCAATTTTTGTGAATAAAAACTTCGTTTTATGACTAAACTTCATAAAAATTTGCATGTTTAAGGAAAATATGTTAGTTAATGTTAATAAACAATAAAGTTTTTGTTAGAGTAATTTTTTCCAGAATTATAGTGGATTAAGTGGTCTTCGGGTGACTAAAATGTGTAACCCGTACCACAAAGTCCCCGTACCCAAATCTGAAAAGGATAATAATTTCTTTGTTATATTATCTTCTACGTTAAAATTGTGAATATATAATCAAATAAAGAAGTAAAACACCTACATTTTAATTGGAAAAAATGTTTTTGAAGTTATTGAAAGGAAAATATGACATCAAACTGTGTAAAATGTGTAACCCGCACCACGAAATCCCCGTACCCAAATCCGAATAAGACAGTAAAATCTTGCGATCATCTTTGACGAAATTTTGCAGCCATGAAGTAAATAAGAGCTTAATTTGATATACCATCTAGTTTTGTGGCAAATATTGTTTGGAAGTTATTGTAAATGTGAGAAAAAAAAGATAACTGTAAGGATCATCAGCATGTCTAAACTGTGTAACCCGTACTAGAGACATATTATACGTAAGCTATATGCCAGTGTCCGTACTACGAAATCCCCGTACCCCAAATCTGAATAAGAGTAAAGATACAATGTACTCTATTGCATCATACGATGTTAAATGAGGATGCACAGTAAAGTTTATGCAGGGAATATAAATAATTCTCAACAAATTATATTGTGTCTTATTTACTTTGTACGTTTAAAATTTCAACGATGTGATTACAGTGATCGTTTTTCTTACAATAACTTCCAAGCAATAGTTGCCACAAAACTAAATGGTGTATCCAAATAAAGCTCTTATTTACTTCATGGCTGCAAAATTTCACCAAAGAAGACCGTATTATAGAGATTTTAATGTCTTATTCAGATTTGGGTACGGGGATTTCGTTGTACGGGTTCACATTTTACACAGTTTGATGTCATATTTTCCTTTCAATAACTTCAGAAACGTTTTTTCCAATTAAAATGTAGGTGTTTTACTTCTTTATATGATTATATATTCACAATTTTAACATAGAAGATAATATAACAAAGAAATTATTATCCTTTTCAGATTTGGGTACAGGGATTTTGTGGTACGGGTTACACATTTTAGTCACCCTATGACCACTTAATCCATTATAATTCTGGAAAAAATGACTCTAACAAAAAATTATTGTTTATTAACATTAACTAACATATTTTCCTTAAACATGCAAATTTTTATGAAGTGTAGTCATAAAACGAAGTTTTTATTCACAAAAATTGATTTGGGCACGGGTATTCTTGGCACGGGTACGGGTACGGGTTACACATTTTAGACACCACCAGATTTGAGACTGAGAAATGAGATCTCGACAAATTTTTATTGGAAATCTTCATTTTGTCCTGCAAAACTGGGACTAATATCATTCCCGTTGCGAAAAAGGATAAAATTCATTTGTTGTATGCACCGGTCACTATAAAATATAAACTGAAATGCAAATACAATTGTATTAGACATCGTGTATAGTGTAAGGTGTAAAGTGTATGGTGCATGGTGTATGGTGTATGGTGTATGGTACATGGTGTATGGTGCATGGTGTAAGGTATATGGTGTAATGGTGTATGGTGTGATGGTGTATGGTATATGGTGTAATGGTGTATGGTGTATGGTGTAATGGTGCATGGTGTATGGTGTATGGTACAATGGTGTGATTGGTCATGTTTTACTGTACAAGCACTGTACGTTTATTGATTATTTGAAAAATCAAAATATCTCAAGCTCGGAAGTTCTATAAAACTGAGGAGTATATTCGTCATGCAGAGCTATGGTTTTTTTTTATTATTTTGGAGTATTTATGTACTTCATGTTATTTTGGTTTGTATTGGCTCTTTGTTAGTTTTTATTTTTGTTCTTCCTAAGTTATTATTTTTTTCACATTGAAGAAAAGATGTATGAAATTTTGAACTTTATTCTTTTCAATACATGTTAAAATGCTAGCAATAAACAATTGCAGTTTTATAACTATTTTGTATGTTATTTTGACTATATGTTCTAATCTTGGATAACATGCTCATATACTCACAATTACAGTTTGAATGTACCGACAATGGTTTTTAACTATGTTTAACCCACGACCTTGACAAAGGCTAGAGTCGAAAATTAAGTGCCACATTTTGAACCACTCTTTTTAACTCAAAATAAATATTTACACGATAAAATCAACCTCATTGAATAGTTTATATGGTAATATTTCTCTATATTTTGACTTATACTTTTTTAGCTTATTTGAAGTCTATTGAATAATTGGTCAGATTTACTAAACCAACTGCTTTTCAAATGACAAAAGATTTGATAACAAATTATTCTGAAAGAGAATAAATGTAGTAAAGATCTAAAATCCACTTTGTCCGTCACGTATACAAGTTAGGAACAGAGGTCATCAGGAATTTAACTTGTATGGAGTTACAATTGGTATATGCAGGCGGGAAAGTAGTTCACAAAAATTGTCTCCCCTGTAAATTTGTTTACCTGCCATCTCCTCAAATAAACAAGATGTGTGATGACACAGCCACGGTAAAAACAAAATCAAATTTCTAACATTTGCAGTATTTTTCACATTTCACACACTATGTATCTTATGCTGCAACAATCGCTGTATGGTACAGATATATGAGAATTATACAATTGTGGTTGATTAATTCATAAAACATTGTTTTAAAACCGACGCTATCTGATAGCCAAAACTGTATGATAATAAAGAAAACATTCTAGCAACCCTCAAACGCCATGGGCGGAAACAAAATTTTGGAGTATTATTAAATATATAATTATGCATCGTATAACCCATATGAAATTGATTACTGCATATGGCCTTTTTCAGGATCCACTTTTTTCAAGTTTTTATGTAGGGAAAATGGACTTTTCATTATATTCTTAGCCCGTGAGTGATTTGTACTCACAGTGAAATAAATGTATGGGGCAATTAAAGGAGCATGTATTCACTTCTTTAAATTTCAAGATTTTCGTACACGTGTTAATTAGTATTTGAAGTGTAATATAAGGGTGGTTACCATTTGGTATTCTTTTAGGGTGATTTGTTGACAGTTTCGTTTTTATTCAAAGTTGATTCCCGAAAGAAACCTCAGAAAGAATGAATAGAAAAGAAAAATTCGATCATGTTTGAACTTTAATTCTGGAGAAACGCTACAAAGGGCAGACCAAAAAATTTGCACATGGATTACCAGAGATATTGGCAATCCGTATACAAATTTTGGTTGATATCTAAGGATGGCCTTTTTGGGGATCCACTTTGAAAGACGGACACTAAATTGATCTTTTATGCCGATTTGCGCATTGTATGTGCATCTATACGTTCACATGCAGCAATCTACGTTGTTTTCATATAAATTCAAAATATACTAATGAAAAATATTAGTATTTTTTTCATTGGAAATAACTTTTATAATTATGCATCTATGGTAAACAATCAAAAAGTAACATTTCTACCTTTTTAAACGAGAGCTCAATTTCTATTGTTCTATTTCAACCACTTCCCCGCCTGTATGCAAAGAAAGAATGTCTCTTGAACTTTCAATTTTATATGAAACAAACGCAGCGTTGTTTTGTCACGAGCTCGATGGAAATTCAGAGATCAGAAAGCTCAGTTTGCGACAGTAAAATCTACGATTTACCCCCTCAGATCCTAAAATACAGTATGGTTATCTCGTATATTTAAGAGTGCTCGTTTCTGTCGTCGTGATTTTCAGTTAACATGAATTACTACGGGTGCCGCTAGCGGAGCAGGACATGCTTACCCTTCCGGAGCACCTGATGTCACTCCCGGTTTTCATAGGAGTTCACACTATGAGTGCCTTAGTTCTTAATGTTATCTTTTTATTTCCGTGCATTGTAGCTGTCTCACGTCCTAGTTTTGTCTTTGTTTTATCTGTTACCGTTTTTGCCATGTCTTTGGACTTCGATTTTTGTAGGCATCGCTTCCCTTGTTCCTTCGGTATTCTACTGCCGTTGTTTAGTAAGTTAACTATGATATCAACATAATTGTCTCGACAAGTAAACTGTAACATATTGTGCTTAAATAACTATTTGGGTTCATTTTCTTAAATTAGAACTTCATAGACTAACATAATACTCAACAACGTGATGGCAGCTGTATGCAATTGTTTCTTTAAGATAGTACTTAAAAAATCACTTTAGTCTCGAGAAGTAAGCTTTTTATTGATCTTATAAGTAAAAATAAAAAAAATTATATCTGGTGATATGAATATATATTATTTTATTTGGAGCGGAAGAGAAATTCCGTTTATAAATATTTAGGCTTTTAATGTATTGCGCAAAGATTGTGCTATGCAAGGTATGCTTAAGTAAAAAAAAACAAGATAAATGCCTGGTATTTCACACGAAAACTGCAGTATCCGATCGGAAATTATATGTTTTTGTGCGAAATACCAGATACCTCGAACGAACACTTAATTTCCAATCAAAGTCGGAAATTGGAAAGCGTTATCGAAAAAATAAAAAATGGACGAATTTGGAATACATGTACATGGACAAAGAATCTAGAAATTCATGGTAGAACCAAGCAATGGTACAACGCTTTTATTATAGTTCTTCATCTTGAAATTACCATGAGGCCTTCAAGTGAGTTTAACCCGACCCCTAGCACCAGGTTTAGTGAAATTTATCGAAACACAAATAACAGTTTTAGCCAATGAGGAAAAAAAAAACAAAAACGGAAAATGCATTCATCCACTTAGAAATAGAAACCGATTATGCTCATAGATTAAGCTAGTGTAATTCATTTGCAATAGGCTACGATAGTAACATTTCTCCCTCTCACAACTTTATCTGACTTATTTTCTCGACAAACTATTATGGTCCATCAAGAACTATTTATTGCGGTAAATTTCATCTTTTAAAAACTTATATGTTCACATTAGTTTTCCGTTCCTTAATTTTTCCTCTAGGTGATTACCCTTAATTACAATGAAAATTGCTTGAATTAAATGAAAACTGGCGACGCCTTTTTTCAGATTTTTTTTTATTATTTTATTGTAGATAATTAAGTTGCGTTATATATTTTTTAAATGCAGCATTTAATGAAGTTTTAAATAAAAATAACAGAAACAAGTTAAACCCATTCAGTACGCTTGCAGGCCGATTACCAAGCTGTAGATTGGGTGGCCAAAAAGATTCCAAAGCAATCTTGTGCTTATTACACTACTTTTACCTATAGTGTAATTCTCTATTTCCAATATAACATTCGTAAATGACAATTTTATTATTTACATGTAGTTTATTTTTATAAGTTAGCAATTCAAAATATGGTTGCTTTCGACCTTTTGATATGCACGCGAACATATGCTTCCTAGGGGGTGCGTTATCAAATTTAAGAGGTCAATTTGAAAATTTAAATTTTGGAACTTCACAGTTTAAGATTGCGCAATTGCAGTTTCGTCAAAATTGTATACATATCATGTATTTTTTTTATTTTGTACTGAAACAAGCGTGTTATGAATCATTCCAAATATTTCTGTTCGTTTTCATTTTATTTCTGAGCCTCAACTGCATGTAAGAACATGTGTCGCCTATGTTTTTCTGACGTATTTGACATATATCTGTATTCTGTTTTGTTTGATGTCTATTTCATAAAATTCGACATACGTGGGCTTCATACCAGTTCGCCGATTCAAAACTGAACCAAAAACATGAATTTCCATAATGCATCCATCCATCTTCACAGACTGATGTCGCTGTGATAAGTAGAGAACAATGTAATGGTATTTAAAAAAATATTAATCACACACATCTTGATGTAACAAAAACGAATGTTAATAAGTATAAGATGAAATGCAGTATACAGAGATCACATATCATAAATGTAAAACGAAGGTTCATTATGATCCTTATTTTCCCAGGATGCTTTTCTCATTGCTCGTAAAACCGTAATACTATTTTTTTTTTGAAATAATGGATTTCCTTTGTTTGGGTTCTAGTTCTGCTGATGAGGATTTAATTCCCGAGATGGCCACACAGCTCATTAAAATTATTGCAGTTTGAGTTAACATATGTGTTATGGTCTAATGTTCATTTACTCCATAGCCTTTCGTAAAATATCAGATTGCTAGTCTCTACCGTTATATACACCATGTTTTCGTCATATACTCGTTATTATGCAGATAATTGCTGCTTGTATGTAAATTTTTCAGGTTTCGCTACTTGTAATGTGTTCGGTACACGATTGAGATCGACAGATCTTTCATAACAAGTGAGGATTACAAGAAAACAGATTATCTTGGTAATGTATTTCCATTTTTAAATTTTATAATCCACACACATAAAAAAGTTCTGAAACAAAGTTAAGTTGTCAATCAAAACTACTTACATAATGTAAAAGAATCCAGTAAAATAATCAATGTAATATAGCGCAATACCGACATCAGTGCGACTTTGTCTAGCAGATGTCCTAATTGTGTAGTTAACAAACTGATAAGTTAAACGTCGAAACAACTCATAATATTTAGCTATAATAGTACATGTCCTTGATTGTGCAGATAGCAAACGGAGAAGTAAATCGTCCAATCATATTATTTCAAAGAGATAATAGCTTTTGTTGTTACCTTTCCCTGGTTACTTATCTGATAATATGACGACGTTTTTGATATTTTGGTATTGAAAAACCAGATAAAAAAAACGCTTAGACGAAATCAAAAGTTCAAAAAGATCTTTCAACATGTTACTATGTCCTACATCTTGTTTTAAAGTTTTTATGTTCATCGCGACAAAATGGCTATAAAGTGCCTTAGTTTCGGTAGGAACAGCTTTTGTGCATAGGAAAATACAAAATAACCCTACAGCCGATAAGACTGGTTCAAAAATGTTTACCTGATTACTGAAGGCCTCATTGTTGACTTCAAGATGAAGAACAACAATACAAGCGTTGTTCGAATGCTTAATTTTACCATGTACTTGAAGATACCTTGTCTCATTTGCATTTATTCCATATCCCTTCATTGTTAATTTAAGACTGGAGTTTTTCTCTCCTGCAGTGTGGAGTCCTTAAAAAGATATCCGGTGAGAGAGATGTATGGTCTATATACATTTCAGTTAAAGTGTACTTGTTCTTGGGAGAATTTCTCATATGGATGCACTCAAACTTTCAAATTTTGGCTTTTTATTATTATTTTTTTTATTTCAAATTGGTATTCTGACCACTTGTTTATTGTGCCCACATCTCATGATAGTGATGCGTTTTCCTTGTGGTCTTGGAGTTAGTAGTCTACCTGTATTGGGTTTTATTTGTATGTTTTATTATACTATAGGGAAACGGGATAGAGAAAGGGGAGGTTTGGGTACCCATAAACCGGTTTAACCCTACCGCTAGCTCTTGCTAGTGCCGGTACCAAGTCTGGCTATCCCGAGTTCCTATCGTTTTCCATGTTTGTTTTTTCTCATTTTATTGCTTTTCTTGTGCGGTTCCTTGGTGGATTTTGGCATGTGATTGTGGTTTTCGGCCATTGTAGGTATTTCCTGTTATTTTTCTTATATTAATTCCTACTATTGGCTCGATGAGTGTCCTGTGGTTGTTTAAATTTTGTGATCGTCTTCAATTAGTCCTTTTGTCGGGCACACTTTCCGCTTTTATTTTATGTGTTTTGACGATCCCATATTCATTGGTGAAGTCACATGGAAGCTCAACATCTAGCAATGAATTCTGCTCAAACCGGTGCTAGGGCCGTCTTGAAACTTACTGTGAGGTATTAGTGCAGCTCATTTTTGAAGATGAAGAACAACAATAAAAGCGTTGCTCCATTGCTTAGTTTTACTATGTATTTGTAGGGACTTTGTCTAATTTGCATTTACTCCATATGCATTCATTGTTAATTACCCCATGAAAATTCGTTTTGAATTGGAATTCAAGTGATTTGAATATGACGGTCTTTGAAATTACATAAACAAATAGGCAAAAGATAAAAACAATACTTTTACACTTACTCAAGGATTTCATTGTATAATTTACATTTGATTCGTTACAGCAGAGCTTGTTGTCAATATGTTCTCGGATTTGACATTACCGATTTTGACTTTACCCTGGATTGACCAACTGACAGTTTGATAGGTGCTGTCTACATAGCAGGTCATACTAACCCTTCTGATGCACCCTATGTTCACGGTGTTAACGCTATTAGTGCTTTAGTTTTTACTGTTGTATTTGTGGTATTCGTGTGCTTTGTGGGTTTTTAGTGTCATTGATCTTTTCTCTTATGGTGTTCTTGTTTTACCTTGTGTCTGAATTTTGATTTGTATTAAATTGTGACATATCCCTTTATTATTCAAATGCCGTTGTCGCAGGCCTCTTGGTGACTTCCAGAAGAAGAACAACTAGATTTGCAATTGCAAGCAATAGCTGATGTCGCCTCTGGCAACCAATTCGATAATTCCATCTTGTTTGCAGCGTCAAAATCTACCTAGAAATCAATTATCATTGAAATCGGACAAAGTTGTAATTTTGGCGTAAAATGGCGGCCATCTTGGAAATGGCGGCCATTTTGAAATTTTTTTAATCGTCAGGCATAACTTCACATGGTGCTTCAACAATGTGCCAAGTATCAAGTGATTCTGTACAGGCATCTCTGAGAACTCGCGTGGACAAAAATTATTGGAAGTAAAATAATTATAATAATAAGAAGAAACAATAATAACAAGTGATAACTGTGTTCGCAAGCGAAACACAAAAGTCTCCAAAACGAACTCCTATATCGGACTTCAAGGCATTACGAGACTCTTTCAAGAAAAAAAATTTGGGCAGGGTTTCCCCTAATGACCTTTGTAGTACATATCTCAAAATTCCTCCTTTTTATCAGAAAACCTGGTTTTGTTTCCATGGCAACAAAGTGCTCTTTTGTCCATTACATCCAATTTCAGACCCTTTCCAAAAAAAATTTGGGCAGGGGTTCCCCTTATAGGCTATGTAATATTTATTTCTCAAAATTCCTTATTTTTTATCGGAAAACTCAATTTTTCAACAAAAAATATGTTACTGGTTTCTTTCCATGACAACCAAGTGCTCTTTTGTCCATTGCAAACCAATTTCAGACCCTTTCCAAAAAAAACAATTTGGCAGGAGTTCCCCTTATAACCTATTTAATACATAATTCTTCAAAATTCCTTATTTTTTATCAAAAAACTCAATTTTTCAACAAAAAATCTGCTTCTGGTTTCTTTCCATGACAACCAAGTGCTCTTTTGTCCATTGCAACCAATTTGAGACCCTTTCAAAAAAAAAATTGGGCAGGGGTTCCCCTTATAAGCTATGTAATATATATTTCTCAAAATTCCTTATTTTCTATCAGAAAACTCAATTTTTCAACAAAAAATATGCTTCTGGTTTTGTTTCTATGGCAACCAAGTGCTCTTTTGTCCATTGCAGCCAATTTCAGACCCTTTCCCAAAAAAAATTTGGGCAGGGGTTCCCCTTATAATCTAAGTAATACATATTGCTGAAATTAAAATACTTTTATCAACAGAAACTACTATTTTCCCAAAATTTCAATTTTTTTGGTATGGTTTCCATGGCAACGGTAGTTATTTTGAAATTTCCAATGCTGTGGAACCCTTCCTTACGTAACCCTCAACTTTCCCATGAAGTTTCATGGAGCTAGTGTTTTGAGAAACAGTCAAAAATTTCTCAAAATTTCCTTTTTTTATCAGAAAACTCAATTTAAAAAAAAAAATATGTTTCTGGTTTTCTTTCCATGGCAACAAAGTGCTCTTTTGTCCATTGCAACAAATTTAAGACCCTTTCCAAAAAAATTGGGCAGGGGTTCCCCTTATAAGCTATGTAATTTATATTTCTCAAAATTCCTTATTTTCTCTCAGAAAACTCAATTTTTCAACAAAAAATATGCTTCTGGTTTTGTTTCTATGGCAACCAAGTGCTCTTTTGTCCATTGCAGCCAATTTCAGACCCTTTCCCAAAAAAATTTGGGCAGGGGTTCCCCTTATAATCTAAGTAATACATATTGCTGTAATTAAAATACTTTTATCAACAGAAACTACTATTTTCCCAAAATTTCCATTTTTTTTGGTATGGTTTCCATGGCAACGGTAGTTATTTTGATATTTCGAATGTGTGGAACCCTTCCTTACGTAACCCTCAACTTTCCCATGAAGTTTCATGGAGATAGTGTTTCTAGTTTTTGAGAAACAGTCAAAAATATGATGAAAATCATTCAAAATTTCATTTTCCCATAGGGTTACTATAGGACTACCCCACCCCTTTTTATACCCCCAAAAGTACCCTTAATGGACCCCCCCCCTTTAAAAATTTTTTAATGATTGCAAATCTAGACAAACAGGGCTAATATGCTACCAAGTTTGAAACTTCTGGGTTCAATGGTTCCTGAGATCTGCTGCGGACAAGTTCATTAGGACGAGAATAAAGAAAGATGGAAGAATAATAGTAATAACTAGATTTGCAATTGCAAGGTATAGCTGATGTCGCCCCTGGCAGCCAATTCGATGATTCCATCTTGTTGGCAGCGTCAAAATCTACCTAGAAATCAATTTTCGTTGAAATCCGACAAAGTTGAAATTTTGACGTAAAATGGCGGCCATCTTGGAAATGGCGGCCATTTTGAAAATTTTTTTACCGTCATGCATAACTTCACATGGTGTTCCAACTGTGTGCCAAGTATCAAGTGATTCTGTTCAGGCAACTCTGAGAACTTGCGTGGACAATATTATTCTAGGAAAATAAAAAAGTATAATAATAATAATAACAAAGAAACGGAACAATAACAATATGTCTCTCCGACTACGTCTGGGGCGACATAATAAGAAACGCAACAAAAACAATAAGTCTCCCAAACTTCGTTTGGGAGACTTAATAACAAAGAAACGGAACAATAACAATATGTCTCCCCGACTACGTCTGGGGCGACATAATAATAAATGCGATGTAGCAAGGCTTGATTTTACCATGCATTAGCAGAGACTGTCTCACGTCCAATTACTACAAATTCTATAATTGTTTAATTGACAAAAAATTTTGAATTTGTTTCAGTTTATCTTTAATCCTTAATTGCTAATTTCATTGTGTTGATACTTGGAAAAAAATAGTGAAGTTCGGACGTTCTTTTGACAATTACGCTTTGATAATTCAGTTGGGAAAAATGAGGCCCATATAAGCACGCTTCACTTCATGGGTCACTGGTTTTATTCACTGAATGTTTCCAAAGATAAAGCATCTGTTTTCTATTTCTATCTTCTATGATTTTCAAGGAAAGAGAGACAAACATTCTGAAATGTTAAGAAAAAAGGCAAAAACTCCAAGATTGGCTATCTGATTATTTTCAGAACTGCAGGGTAGGTAAATCTCATCATGCTTAACCAGATTTTTATAGAGTTCTTTGCAATGAACAGAAATTTAACCCTATGTTCTATTATAAGATACTAGCGACCATATTGTGCGGACTTCATAAACTTGAAAGTCTGATCATGATGTAAGCCAAGTTTGTTAAATATTGATTAAGTTGTTTAACGGACGCAAATTTATAACAGTAGCTCACATGGCCCTTTGGGCCAGTTAAGCTTAACAAAGAAAGCAAACCATTGCTATAATCCAGTGTTTTGTTAATTCCTTTTCCTTTTGAATATGAATACATATTGTTAAAAGATGCCCATTGGAAAGAACACAAGAAATCCGGGAGTTTCGGTGATTCGACAGGTAGAATGTCCCCTATTATCACGTTCAATTTTCACGTCGTAGATATAATATGAATCTTATTTAGTCACAATCAATAGCAACGCAAACAAACTCAAACACAAAACTCTAGTTTTAATTTCGTTTTTATGATACTTCTTATGGAAAGTATTTATTACTTTATTTACTTATACATTGTATATAAAAATTTAAGAAATTTCTATAATTATACCTATTCGAAAATACAATTCCATTTTTTCTGTCTTTTTTTGTGCAAGATGCTCCACCAACGACATCAATATTTAACAAAACATATTCAAATCATCTGAGATTAAAGTTATCATTCAATCTGAACTTGACAATGTAAAAGAACTGCACATGAAAACATTTATACATTGGAAAAAGCGTAAACAATTTAAGGAACGGGACAGCGGGACTTAGTACCGGCACAAACAAAGGGCATGGGTAGAGTCGAACTACAATACTCATTCGACTATTTTAATAAATGTAAGATTTTCTGAGACAATACGCAAAATATAGTGCTGAAACCTAAATATATTTCCAAATTTTATATTTTTAATGAATAACTTCATATTAACAAAGACATAGATAAACAATACACTGACATAATACACCTATAAACAAGACAATCACAAATACAAGAAATTGGATATGATAAGAAAGACATGTTTTAAGCATAATACAAAAGGAATTATATTAATTAATGAATTCCATATGGACAGGCAATTGAAGTTAAATATTCTAAATGTAATTAACCATTTTTTTAGATCTAGGATTTGGGTCCAGGGGTTCCATTATTTAACATATTCATCAAGGTTAAAGTGTCCAAAAGAAACATATTTCTCTAAAGTTAATATTTCTTTTAAAAAATATTTCAGGGCATAAAAGTTTACCCTGCGATCACTTAACTTTACTCTGTAAACAGAGAATTTTGTAAGTAGAAGTGTCTCATTTTTGACAAAATTCAAACCATTCCCAGATACATTGTAATGTACCAAACAGGACTATTTCCATATTCAAAGGAATTTCTATATTTTGTCATCTCGTAAATCCAACGCTTCAAGTCAGCCCACAATTCTGATATCTTATGACAACCCCAAAATTAATGTCGAACGGTTTCTGGCTTCTCATTGCAGAAGGTACAAACATCAGTTTTTTTTTAATTTATCTTGAATAAGAAAGTGTTTGTGGCTAATTTTGTAGTGCAACCAGTTGAGTTTAGTATTCTTTGTATATTTAGTACAGTACAGATGCACTTTTTTCCAGTTTAACATGTTGTATCCAGAATATCATACATATCTCTTGAACCCTTTTAGATATAAAGAAAATTACAATATTAAATGGTAAAAATGGTTGAATTTCCTAGCTTTAAGTTCACTGTTAAGAAAACTATAACAAAAAAATACTGATTTTAACAATCCATAGTAAAGTGTGAATATGGGTTGAAAATTGTAAGTCGTCTTAAATTGTTGAAATGGCATAATATATCCTTCAGTACCTATAATATCATTAATTGTCAAGACCCTAATCCTTTTTGGCCAATCTTTATAGAACACACTGCTATTATCAATTTTTATATTGTTATTCCCCCACAAAGATTAGAAAAGGATGTCACAAGGATGTTTTGGTCTTTGTGTTTTTTCAAACAATTCTAAGCATCATGTACTTCATTCCAGAATTTATTATCAGAGTGTTCCTTCGGTCCGATATAAGCTAAGAGTCTTAAATCAATGTTCTCAGCACATTTAAATAATTTAACTCTTTTTGCATCATTCCAAATTTTATTGTTTTTATCAGCTGAAATCTTTTATTTCTTCATCAGAAAATATTTTCCAGTTGTGTCTTTTAAACTTATTTTTTATACATTTCATCCACTCCCTATAAAAATAAGCAACATCTATGCTGCAAGCTTAACAAATATGTCACTTTTTAAAACAAAGTCTCAATTCATTTAGGGGAGATATATTACAAAGAAATAATAAGGGGAAAATCACATTTGCACGATTTTATCAAAAATTTGGTCGGTCCCTATTTTTTATTTCATAATTCCGAAGAGATTTCTTTAACAAACTTTGTACTATATTTTCACCAAAATCTATCGTTTTATTCGTACAAAAAATAACTTTCAACCACAGAAATATAAAAAAAAATTTTCCGTAAACATGGGTGTTTTCCGTGTTAGACAGCCCATAGAAGACAGGGTCGCGTGAAGCTGTCTTACATGGGTAAATGTCCAATCCAATATTGCGATTTGTTCGACGTCACAATTGTTACCAAAATAACGCCATGAATGAGTTCACGTCACAATTGAGAACTCCACAAGAAATGGTAAAATTTACTTTTTTTTCGGGTTTATTGTTGTATTTTACGGAAGAAATAGGTTCTTATATTCGACTAAAATTAAAGATCGGAATATCTTCCACTCGTGTGATAAATTCTACGTCTTTTACCTTCGTTTCACTCGGGAAAAGACGGAATTTCTCACACTCGTAGTAGACATCCCTTGTCTTTAATATGGTCTCGTATTAGAACCTTTAAATCGTTTTTTCTAAGTTCTCCGAACTACGTTAAGTAACATATCAGTAGAAAAAAATAGCGTGATTTAAGCAAACAAGATTTAAATAAACCAGACTCGGACACTAACATAACAAGTGCAACGTAGAAACAAAGTTGTCAAGGCCGAAGTTCAAAGACAAAAAGACAATTCAGATGGTAAACACCAGCAAAATTGTCGACCGCAAAGCTCTTGACTTAGTAAAGGCATTCCAAAGGAAATGGTGGTTTAAACCGGTTTTATTGCGCACGAAACTTCCCTATTCACTACGTATGGCACGCGATAGTAACAAAAATGCGGTATACCTAGTATTTCGAACGGAAACTAGGGGTTTTCGTGCGAAATACTAGGTATACCGCACGTTAACTATGGGTTTCCGATCGGTATACATAGTTTTCGACGAAAACCCTAGTTTTCGATTGAAATTGAACGGAAACTAGGGGTTTGCGACGGAAACCCATAGTTTCCGATCGGTATCGTTAATTCGAGTTTAAGGCGAAAACGCTATTCATTGTTTTAGCCAATGAGAAACGATAAACGGAAATCGCTATTTGATACCTGTTACCATGTTACCTATGGCGTTGTTCCCTCCTATGGCAGGAGCACCGCTATTTCTCTTCGGAAATGGCGTAATAATATAAACTAATTATTGCACTCAAACCTGATATTTAACGTTCGTCCAATCAGAAACGGAAAACGGTATTCAGGGTTTAATCAAACCAATCAAAATAGTTTTTTTCTGTTTATCGCTTATATTTCTCTCTTTTTTATTCAAAATTCGTATCTTTTATTTATTTCATATATTTTGATATTATAAATTAATTATCAAATAGAGTTGTACCTTTGACAAATTTAGGTGCGTCCTGAGAGAATTCGATCTCGACTGTCTATATTCACCTTCACCAGGTAAAAGTTGTGAAATATCGCCGTTTTAGACTTAGTTTAAAAAGAATATTCAATTTAACTAATTTCTAGAGCAAAGATTCTTATTTTCATATAACTGGATGTGTACTCTGTTTCGAAATTAAAAATAAATCTTGAAATTTGGTATGAAAAATAAATAATTTGATATGCTAAATTTGAGGATTTTTGTATTTCGCAACATATCAAACTTCTTTGCAAGGATAAAATGAAGTAAAATTTTCAAAACACTTAACTTTTTTTGACATTTGTAAAGAGTAAGTATAAGCCGTCGACTAAAAATTTTACTTTTCATATCTTTTAAATGCTAAAATTCATCAAGTTTTTGCTTCCCGATTTATAAAACTCCTTCGAAAGGATATTATGATGTTAAATTTTCAAAACACTGAATTTTGTTGGTCATTTTTATAGACTTAGTTTATACCGCTGTTTCAAAATCTTACTTTCCATACCTTTTCTATGCTAAATTTGATAATTTTTGTATTTCGCAACATATCAAACTTATTTGCAAGTATATAATGATGTAAAATTTTCAAAACACTTACCTTTTTTGACATTTGTAAAGAGTTAGTATAAACTGTCGACTAAAAATTTTACTTTTCATATCTTCTTAATGATAAAATTCATCAAGTTTTTGGTTCGGGAATTATTAAACTCCTCTCAAAGGATACTATGATGTAAAATTTTCAAAACACTGAATTGTTTTTGTCATTTTTAAAGACTGAGTTTGAACCACTAATTAAAACATCTAACTATTCTGTCTATTCTATGCTAAATTTCATATTTTTTTTATTTCCCGACACATCAAACTCTTTCGAAAGGATATCATGAAGTTAAATTTTCAAACACTTTATTGTTTTTGTCATTTTTATAGAGTAAGTTTAAACCGTAAACTTAAAATTATACTTTTCATTCCTCTTAAATGCTGTAATTCATGAAATTTTTAACTTCCAAATTACAAAACTCCATGGAAAGGATATGATGAAGTAAAAGTTTTAAATTACTGAATTGTTTTGATCATTTATAAGACCGAGTTTTTGTTTTTTTTTAACTGCTTATCAAATTATTTATTTTTCATACAAAATCTCATGATTTTTTTTTATTTCGAAACACAATACACATCCAGTTATATATAAATAAAAATCTTTGCTCTATAGATTAGTTAAATTGAATATTCTTTTTAAACTTAGTCTAAAACGGCGATATTTCACAACTTTTAAATGGTGAAGGTGAATTTAGACAGTCGAGATCGAATCCTCTCAGGACTCGCGAATCTGATATCCTTTCGCACCTAAATGTGTCATAGGTACAACTCTATTTGATAATTAATTTATAATATCAGATCAAAATATATAAAATAAATAAAAGATACGAAATTTGAATAAAAAAGAGAGAAATATAAGCGATAAACAGAAAAAAACTATTTTGATTGGTTTAATTAAACCCTGAATACCGTTTTCCGTTTCTAATTGGACGAACGTTAAATATCAAATAACGATTTCGATTTCTCGTTTCTCATTGGCTAAAACTATGAATAGCGTTTTCGCTTTAAACTCGAATTAACGATACCGATCGGAAACTATGGGTTTCCGTCGCAAACCCCTAGTTTCCGTTCAATTTCAATCGAAAAGGTGTCTAAGTCCTTAATTGATCTAATATTTGATTGTAATAACTTCACTATTTGTAATTTATATGTAGAGTATCAACGCTTTTTGATATATTACCAGGACACAGGAATCAAAATGGTAAACATAGACCGTCATCTTTTTTTTCAGTTGACTATTCCGCTTTTTACATTTTATTTACATTTCATTCAAATATAACTGTGATGTCCATTCACTCTTCAGTTGAACGTTTGAACAACTGTGGACCGCAAGCTTGGCAATCAATGGAGTATACGACATTATATGTCTTGCAATTTACATGGAAAACACCCTGTATACCTTTTTGTGTCTTTTTGCTACTGAATGACTGTGTTTGTTGCATTTGCTGACAAAACTTGCATCTTTTATCTACACAAAGTTTTCATCGGCTTCGTTGTGATAAGCCTCACGCTCTAATATGCTTCTAACGTTTGATGTCTCGTTTATTCGCGAAAGCTTCACATGGATCAATGTTATTTAATATTTGTTTGGCCGTCTTAATGCCATGTTGTGAGGTTCAGGGAACAATTTAGAAAATTGTTTTGAAATTATAAAATTTCAATTCATAGACAAGGTACATTTTTTTGCATGGCCGAGTGAAGTGGGTTATTATTTAAAATACAATCGGACAATATCGGGGGACATTATTTTGACAAGAATGACACAGGCGTAATAAAGAATGTTATCACAAATCTTTGGTCGTTTCTTTAGGGTTATGTATTACTGTGTCGTACTGCTCAAGTAAAGGGTATATTTGTTTGTTTTACAGGTAAACCGGAATCAACAAACTTAACCAAGGACGAAAGTAACGCAACCAAGTAACGTAACCAAGGAAGAAAGTAACGTAATAAAGGAAGAGGGTATAACACCTGAAGGTTGCTATGCATAAATAATGACACTTAAAAACATATAATATTAGAATTATAAGCATTTACTGCTAAATGAAACAAACATTATGAAAAAGAGTTGACAAACATAATGATCGCATTGACATATTAGTTACTTAAACACTTGTAAAATGCTTATGATTATATACTTCTGAACGGTTGTAATCAAAAACGTATACAATACATAAAAGCTTGAACGAAAGTATATCTATGTGAAACATAGTTATTTTTCTAAAACAAATGTTTTCATTTTTTGAAATTGCACATTATTCCGAATTTACTGGCATACAATACTACGAGTATATCATTAAAATATTTGGCAGAGTAAATAGTAGTTTCTGAGCCATACAATATTAATTTGCACTTAATTTTTTTTTTTTGCAACTGCTGGTCGACTGTTAGTCCCCGTGGGTATTCACCAACCAGTAACCAGTACTTCTGTGCTGGGTCGGAAACCGATTTTATTTGAAAACATGCAATATCTAAATGTAAGAAAAAATTGTTAAAACCTAACGAGTATCTCCCTGTTGCTCTTTCCTTAGCTGATATTAGTTTTTAGATCCTATTGGTAATTTGATCTCTATCAGTTTTTCACATATTTCGGTTATGGAATTGAAATGTTTTGATCAGATCTGCACTGATGAGACATAAGTTGTCGAAATGCGCAAATGCAGAATCTAAATTCACAGTAAACTATGTATTTTGTTATTTTCCTATCTGAAAAGCAAAATCACTCTTTCGAGACATAATTGTCTTAAATCTTCCAAGCTGCTACCTTGTGGTTGTATTGGAGTATATACATGTATAGCTGTGCTTTTGGGAATGCATTCAATTCATTTTGCGCCATTAAGTAATGAAAACGCAAGTGTTGATATTTTTGTATTTTGCAACAGTAATTAAAAGTAAATATTAATGTAACAGTAATATATGGTTAAAGGTGGCTCACTCATCATATTTTTGAATTTGTATCAGATTTTGGAGAACCTCTGGTTTTCTCCAGTTCCATGGCTTAAAGAATCCCACTTTTTCTTTCGTGAAATCTTCTATAGGTCAAATACAGATACTTGACAAGTTTTCATAAAATTCTTGATTAACTTCCCAACTTTAAGAAAAATAATAATCCTAATGTTAAATTAGAAAAGATCCAGAGAAATTCATTTCCTGCTAATTTTTAATCTACGTTACAACACACGGACCTTTATATTTTTTTACATTTTCATTTAGTCTACAAGGCTTGTGTAGTTCTCTTGCAAATTGTTGCATGTAATTATAATTTTCAGCCATTGTAGGTGTTTCCTGTTATCCGTGTTTTAACATTAATAATTAAAACAGGTTTGAAAAATTCTTGATATAAAATTCATCAGTAGTAATCCTCCTTAATGAGAATTATAACGTTAAAATTTTACATACTATTTGTATAAAAAAAAATCGTCGAAATTGAACCTTTCATTCTGAAGAACTAAGAACAAAGACATTTTCTTATTGGTTTTAGGACAGTGAAAGCGAGAGAAAGAAAAAAAACCATACAAAATTCTAGGTAATGTAGCTGATTTATTAAAACAAATACTATATAATAAAATCTAGATTTTAAAATAAAATTTCGAAATGTAACATATTGATATTTCCATCTCTCAATAATTTGGAATTTAACATAAACTGTTTCTCATTTCCGAGAAAATACATCAGCACTGAGTGCCATTTAGGTTAGAAACCACCAATTCATTTCTTTAACATTTTCAACTGAAATTCCCCATATTCAAATCTGTCTGGACAATTTATCTTAAGTTTGACCTGTATGAAACCATATATTTTCCGAAAGGTACATATCTCGTCAACATCATATCAAAATTTCAGCATACCTTTAAAGCCTTCCAAGAGAGTTCCGAAATATACACGATTACGGCCAAAACATTACACATTGATAGTATACCGGAAAACCCCTATGATAAGTACTCAAAGGATCATTCTAGTCAATTAACCTTGGTATCAAAATAAGCCTGATACATCAATGTTCAAACAGGTGTATCATATGTTTCATTCCGACATTTATTTGTAAAGGTGCAAGAATTCAAAGTTATATTTACATTCTAAAAGAGCTATTTTTTCATTTGTTCTAAGTGCTGATTGGCTGAATTGGCTGAATTGGTGGTTTGACACCTTAACATGATATTAAAACATTCCTCAGTGTAATTGCTGCACTTTTTCATCTTTTTAAGTTAATTTCCAAATTGTATACAGAAAATAACATCCTTTTACAAATTTTTCCTCCTTTTCATCACTATTCAAAAAGTCACAGATTTAGTGTTTTCAGTGCTTTGATCAGGCACAATTACTCATAGATGTTAAACATGGACACAAAACAAATATACTTTTTTGTGTAATGAATTCTCAACCCATGTTTAATACTAAGCCCTTAGAGTATTTTTCTATATAATAAGGCTGCAAATGTTCAAAGCTACCTTTAAAATTTTGAAATCATGCTACAAAATGTCACCCTCCCCCCAAATTTGAGATGGTGCTTCTGAGGTAAATTTTGAAACTTGAAAAGGTCTTTACTTTGGTTGTGGTCATACAAATAGCATTTTAAATGCAGAAAATGATGCAAAAAGGTCAAGAAGACAAGGGAAAACCAGTTTTGTTTATTTTTTTAGCTTATGAAGAATATTAGGTTTGTCAGTTAGCCGAAAAGCCCGATAGGAATAGGTACAATGGTAGTATTAAAACTACTGAAAATCCACACAAGTGCATTTATTTTCCTTCGGGTGATTAAATATATAATATATGAAGAAAATAACATAATAAAATAAATGCAAACTTATGAAAAGGGTGGCAAATTCAAAATCTTGTCCCAAAATCAGATGATAAAATTTGGACTTTGCTCTTGTTTTGACAATGTGTACCCTAAAATGACAATTTTACACTGTTTAGTAGAGGAACAGCATGGTATTTTTTATTTCTGAGGTTCATGTTCACATCAAACAGCATATACAAGCACCATTCCTGCATAAAAAAGTTACTGTATACAAATCAGGCAGATTTTTTATATAAGGCATCTCAGTCAGAGTTGTCGCTTTTGTTCGCGACACTGAAGACATGAAATTTGTAAACATTGAACATATATTCAAAACAGTGGCAAATTCCTGTGTAAAATCAGCCTACATTTGATGTTTTTAAATTATTGTACACAGCTAACCCTTCTAATTTTGCACAAAATCATGAAAATGACCTAAAAATGGCATTTCAGTGTCAAAATACAGAAATATTACATAACGACTGTTTTTGGCCAAAATTGTGGCACCAGCTGGCTAAAACTTCAATCTTTACCTAAAATTCATCATTCATACATGTTTTGCATCAATTTAGGCTATCAACAACTTTTTATGACATGTTTCAAAATTTTCGCATATTTTGTGTTAACATGATATTAAAACATTCCTCAGTGTAATTGCTGCACTTTTTCATGTTTTTAAGTTAATTTCCAAATTGTATACATAAAAATTACATCTTTTTACAATTTTTTTCCTCCTTTTCATCACTATTCAAAAAGTCACAGATTAAGTGTTTTCAGTGCTTTGATCAGGCACAATCACTCATAGATGTTAAACATGGATACAAAACCAAATATACTTCTTTTGTGTAATGAATTCTCAACCCATGTTTAATACTAAGCCCTTAGAGTATTTTTCTATCAAAATAAGGCTGCAAATGTTCAAAGCTACCTTTAAAATTTTGAAATCATGCTACAAAATGTCACCCTCCCCCCAGTTTGAGATGGTGCTTCTGAGGTAAATTTTGAAACTTGAAAAGGTCTTTACTTTGGTTGTGGTCATACAAATAGCATTTTAAATGCAGAAAATGATGCAAAAAGGTCAAGAAGACAAGGGAAAACCAGTTTTGTTTATTTTTTGAGCTTATGAAGAATATTAGGTTTGTGAGTTAGCCGAAAAGCCCGATAGGAATAGGTACAATGGTAGTATTAAAACTACTGAAAATCCACACAAGTGCATTTATTTTCCTTCGGGTGATTAAATATTTAATATATAAAGAAAATAACATAATAAAATAAATGCAAACTTATGAAAAGGGTGGCAAATTCAAAATCTTGTCCCAAAATCAGATGATAAAATTTGGACTTTGCTCTTGTTTTGACAATGTGTACCCTAAAATGACAATTTTACACTGTTTAGTAGAGGAACAGCATGATATTTTTTATTTCTGAGGTTCATGTTCACATCAAACTGCATATACAAGCACCATTCCTGCATAAAAAAGTTACTGTATACAAATCAGGCAGATTTTTATATAAGGCATCTCAGTCAGAGTTGTCGCTTTTGTTCGCGACACCGAAGACATGAAATTTGTAAACATTGAACATATATTCAAAACAGTGGCAAATTCCTGTGTAAAATCAGCCTACATTTGATGTTTTTAAATTATTGTACACAGCTAACCCTTCTTATTTTGCACAAAATCATGAAAATGACCTAAAAATGGCATTTCAGTGTCAAAATACAGAAATATTACATAACGACTGTTTTTGGCCAAAATTGTGGCACCAGCTGGCTAAAACTTCAATCTTTACCTAAAATTCATCATTCAAACATGTTTTGCATCAATTTAGGCTATCAACAACTTTTTATGACATGTTTCAAAATTTTCGCATATTTTGTGTTAAGGTTAGAAACCACCAATTCATTTCTTTAACATTTTCAACTGAAATTCCCCATATTCAAATCTGTCTGGACAATTTATCTTAAGTTTAACCTGTATGAAACCATATATTTTCCGAAAGGTGCATATCTCGTCAACATCATATCAAAATTTCAGCATACCTTTAAAGCCTTCCAAGAGAGTTCCGAAGGTTGGAAAAACCCTATCTATAAATATACACGATTACGGCCAAAACATTACACATTGATAGTATACCGGAAAACCCCTATGATAAGTACTCAAAGGATCATTCTAGTCAATTAACCTTGGAATCAAAATAAGCCTGATACACCAATGTTCAAACAGGTGTATCATATGTTTCATTCCGACATTTATTTGTAAAGGTGCAAGAATTCAAAGTTATATTTACATTCTAAAAGAGCTATTTTTTCATTTGTTCTAAGTGCTGATTGGCTGAATTGGTGGTTTGACACCTTTATGACATGTATTAACGAATCATTCATCACTAAACAGTTTCGAACTTATTAGTTTTATTGGAAAGTTTATTTGGACTTTATGAACGGGGTTATTTTGCATGATATCAGTCATGGATGTTTTATCAGATTTGAATCTACTGCTTATTTTTTCTCACCAATACTTCGAACTAAAGTTTCTAACAGAAACAAAACAACGACCTCACGCATAGTCGTTTAGCCTGTTTTGTTTCGTGTTTAACGCAAATGGTGCCGTCGTTTGCACAAACAATGGATGCGAGTAGTAGTCATTTGAACCGTCATTTCACATTATGCGATGTACCGGTATTTGTTTCTTGCGACATCGTTTCATTATCATCAACACGTGTATATCACGAGGATAATTATTTTTGCAATAGACCCCGAGGGAACCCCGGGATATAGAAATAGGACCCATTCCGTGGTTGTGCGGGATTAATAAATACACAACCCATCTTTCGGATGGGATGTAAACTTAGGTCCACGTGTTGGAAGAAATGCCACGCTTCCTGCATGTTAAAGAACACTTGTAGCAAGCTCTTTTTTGAGTGGTCCGTAAGTGATCGGCTACAAGGCTAAATTCCCCGCCCTTTTCGATTTCACCCTAAGTTTCCAGTGGCAGTCAGAATTTCCCGTCCCATGGCCTTTTCCATACCCCAAAGTGATTATTTATTAACAAACTTGTTCTCGTCTTGAACAGTATTCAATCAATCAATCAATGTTTTTGTAATATGTTCTGCTTGTTTGCGAATACTATGTGCATCTATTTTTTTAAGGTTAACTATTTTTAAGCAAACAATGCATTTGTTTCTATCTTGCTTGTCGTTTGCTAAAGGCTCGTCATTTCGATCGTTTGAGGTTAGAAACAAATACACTCGTTATTGTATGCCGACTGAGAAAAAAATGATAAATAACACTGAATTCGTTGCTGTAAAGTATCAAAACTCAAAAAAAAGTTTGAAACATGAATTATATCTGTAATAATGTTGATCTATACATTAGAGGAGTTTTATTTGCTGTTGTTGCTAGTGTTTTTGGATCTTTGGCCAGTGGGATAGTAGTCTACGAAGTGCTTTTTATAACCCGCCACACGTAGTGGCATGGCATTATGTGATACCCTCAGTCGTGTGTCCGTCCGTCCGTCCCCCGAAGGTTTCCGACTGATAACTTTTGAACGGAATAACATACAGTCTTCAAACTTGGCTTGTAGCTTGTTCATCACAAAACTCAGGTCGAGTTCGAATATGGGTTCAGAGTTTCAAGGGGTTCTGGATTTATGCCCCTTGATACTTCGAAATTTTGTGAAACGTGGCGGGTTATCATGTAATCCACCATTACTATTTTAAAGATAAGAAAGGCCACTGAACTGGTGAAAACAGTAATATTACGAAGCTGGCACTTATGGTAAGAATGTAATCCAAGGATATATATTGGTGCCTTCGAATTTTTTTCTGCCTGTCACGTGACCTTTTTGTACGACCAAAATATCACATGACACAATAAAGTTCATTCATTGGCTGATTTTATTTCTCAACATAACGAGAATCAGTTTGCTTGTGTTTTTTTTTTTTGAAGAGTTGTCAATCTTTATTCTATTTGTTAATCAATTAACCAAAAATTCATTGCTAATAATTTCTCCGATTTTTTAAATCATATGTCTCACCTAGTCGGGTTTCAACGCAAAAAAAATTCCCTTCTGGTCTCCTTACATTTCACGTTCAACCGGAAACAAGTTCGTGCTGCCATGGTGACATTGACGATGAACCGCGAAATTCCCGTTCAGCAATTTTATAATTTTTCTTCATGGGCCCGATAAATTACGTTTGTTGAACGAGAAATCCCTCATTGACCATGGACGGTAACTTATAAGAAATGAAAGCAAAATGGTCTTTTAGGCATTATTACTCAGCCCGCGGTCGTTCCGAACAGGGCTACAATGTACCGTTGTACGTGAAGGTACCGTTCTCATAGTGATCTTTTTATTGGGCTACCTCCAATGAATTTTACTGAAAATGAAATAACGAATGAATGAGATAATGTCTTACCTTGAAGATGAGATTATATATCCCTCTTCCCTTTATTTGAATACTGGTCTTGTGCGATGCTAGCTTTATTTTGACTGAAAACTTTCAAAATGAAATGGCATTATGCTTTTCAATAACATAATGCTCAAGTAATTGTGAAAATTGGCAATCCTCAATGACAACTTGGCGTCTGCTACACGCTATACAGGAAATTGTAAAACTTCAGTTCAAGGACCGACAACTACGTAGATCAAAGATGAGATTGCAATGCGCTCAGGGGTAGCATTGGTAACGTATATGTTGGGGATTGTTAATCATGAATTATGATATAATAAGGCTGGATATATAAATTTGATATTTCCCTCTTTTTAGAGTGTATTATGGGACTTGAGTTGAACTGTCAATCAAATCGGACATAAAACTCAGGCGCGGATCCTAGGCAATTTGAAAAGGGAGGGGTTCCAATTCTAAAATAATAGAAAATTTTGGGGTATTTCTTAGTAAAACATCTGGATATTCATTAAAAAAAAACACGATTGTCGAAAAAATTGGGATTCCAATCCCTGGAACCC
>MJUU01001788.1:52146-64417 GCA_002080025.1 Modiolus philippinarum
CCAAACACTTGTCAGAATATAAGATAATATGCCAAAATAAAAAAAAATGTGTGTCTTTGACATTTTCAGGAAATTTACCAAAGTTGGAACCGGAACCAAAATTCCAAAAGCTTATTGCAAATCTATAGACTATAGGCAACAATTCTGCATAAAGATTTGATCCCTAAATCCAAAAATGTAGGAGGAGTTTGCGTCACATGCCACATGTGTCTAATCCACATCTTTGGGTCTTTGTTAAAATTGACATCATGGGGCCTCTTGTTTGCACAAAGACCAATATCAAAAATCCGAAAGCTTATTGCGCATCTACAGACTATATGCAACAATTCTATAACAAAATTAAATCCCTAAATCCATAAATGTAGGAGGAGTTTGTGTCACATGCCACATGTGTAAAAATTGACATCATGGGGCCTCTTGTTTGCACCAAGACCAATATCGAAAATCCGAAAGCTTATTGCGCATCTGCAGACTATATGCAACAATTCTACAACAAAATTAGATCCCTAAATCCAAAAATGTAGGAGGAGTTTGAGTCACAAGAAAAGTGTGACGGACGGACGGACGGACGGACAGACGGAGGGTATAACATTATCCCCGAACTTTCTTCGAAAGTGCGGGGATAATAAAGAGAAATAAACAAAAACACCACAAAACTGAAGCACTAGCAAGTGTGAACCCCATATTTGAGTTATCACCAGGTCCTCCGGAAGGGCATTAATGATATGCTCCTCTAAATTGAAAAGTCTGGTTTTGCTTTGTCTTTGTTTGTCAGTACGGTCAACTCGAGACGTTGTAATGATCTGTCATATTTTGAGACGGTAATTTCGTCCTGTTGTCTGTTGACAAAATCGTTGTGCAATTAAATAACAGGAGATACAAATGCAATGGCGAATGATCAAGTATAAGACAAGGACATGTCACGTTGGAAAATTACTGCTCAAAACAGAAAGTTCACTATTGGAAAGTTGAAATCATCACGCTTGGCGTCAAACGTCCAGAATCACTATTACTAGATGAATAGTAGAGCCTGGTAAAAGTCTGTACAGTTTCTTCGCTGGCATTCAAGGCTAAGCCTTCCTCATATTAAATTTGTCAAGGCACTTTCTTATCTTCCGAGGTTTACCGAGGAAGGTTACAAATGTGCTTTATCTTATTTGTATTTAAGTTCTAAATCTTATCTCAATCATCATTAGGCTGTAATTGGAGATCACACTTTCTCTAATTCTTGTTCAAAATAAATACTTCCCAAATGATGTTAGATGAACTTAATAATCAACATGTTTAGACATTGATCTCACTTGCTGATTGGTTGTCTCGTGTCAGTTTCTAGAAATAGTGTAACCGGATGTTGATGAAATTAACACCTGCATCATTGTCTAGTGAATTGATTTTTACATTTTATGACTAAGATAACTGAATTTATTGATAAATATGACATTTTTTATCAAAAATATTACACTCAACACCCCTTTCAATGAAAGGCGTAATGATACACATAGCAACGATCATAGCAACAAAATGGCGGCATACTTGAGCCTGTAGACTACGGAGATCGCTTTACGTCAAATAAATTGAGTAGGAATTAGAGAAAAAATCTCTAGCATTGTTTTCCGGTTTATTACGATAATTTCTCACATCTCGATAGTTAAACTTTCACATTCTAAAGTTCTCGGACAAACCTCGAACTTTAATAAAATGTGAAAATTTAACTATCTCAATGTGAGAAATATACGTAATAAACGAAACAATGTTAGAGACTATATGTAACAAACTCATTATCTATGATGAAATTCATTTGTATCACTGATTTGAATAAACAGTAATTTCCGTAATTTGTTAAGAAAGTCGTAAGAAGGTAATAAAATTTTTTATATGTACAAAAAATACATCCTGAATGGTGACAATTTTTACGGAATTTTCTGTCAAAAATTTGCACGATTTTAGATAAGATTTTACTGTAATATAACTAAATACCGAGGTTACTAATATATGTATAATTATATACTAACTTACAAAATAGATGAGATTTCTTTGCTTTGATCTTTGACCTACAGATTTGAAATACATAAGAAGCTGACTTAAAGTATTGGACTAAAAACATGGTAGTAAGCAGTACATTAAATGTGCTTACTTTTGCTTTAAAAAGTCAACCAGTATTTTCTCAAACTACAACACATTTGGAAAACAAAATGATACTGTATAAAACCAGAATCTGCAAATATTCAGAACCGAAATTGAACAATTCATTTGTTCTATCCAAACAATAAGGAATTTGTAGTAAATTAAATAAAAGTTAATTCGTCAATTGAGGTGCAGCTCCTTTTATGCTTCCTCGAATATTGAATTCATAAGATATGAACAATATACAATAGTTACTTTTGTAACATATGGCACGGATATATAAATGTTCATTTCTAGACAAACACAGTGTTTGCAAAGAACCGATCTGTAAATTATGAATAAAATATAGGCCTATGCCGAGCTCGGGATTATACGACTGTAGAATGTTAATCACTGAAATCTGAACGAGAGTAATTTAAGGGGGGGACATTAAAGAATTTTATAAAAAATGAGGTGGACAGGACACAATAAGAGAAAAGGGAAAATACAATTTATACTTTTGATCCCATAGAGCTGCACGAAATCTATTAACTGATGACTGCTAGCTTACTGCGAGAGGAATAAAAAAAATCTCATTAAAATCCAGAGAAAGGAAAATAAATTTGATAGGTTATTGTTTTTCCTGTCTCGGACTTGACATGTTCAACACGGCGGGTGTCCTATAAGAGTCAGGAAATGCTACATTTAACTGTACCGGTGCACCTGATCTGACCTATGTCTTTCATTGGGTATGTGTTGTTCATCTTCGTATTCCCTTATTCATTCGCCATATTTTGGCCCTTTTTTACCCTTTATAGCACCTTGACGGTTAGAGAGGTATGTCCAATTTGTGAACATAATGCTAAACCTTATAAAAATCTTAAATATCCAACAGAAATAAACAGATGATAATTATTAATTTATATATTTTGAAAAATTGCAATTTTTGTCCCTTTGAGTACTCAAAGCATTGACACACTAAGAGATAACTAGAACCGCTGACATACTATTACAGCATACAACAAGAAAATTTTTCAAAAAAAATTATCGAAATCTTTTGAAAAATAAACATTAAACATTTGTAGTAAAATTGCAATTTCGTCATTTTGATCCATTGAAGAATGGATATTGTAATAGATGCATCAAAACAATTGACATGCATCGAAGGCTTTTTTTGGAAACATTACAATCCTCTCAAATATGTGGAACGGTACAATGTCGGTGTTTCATTAAATCTTTTGACATGGTACCGAAAACTCACAAAAGAAATCCAGCGTCCAAAGAAAAAAATGGCATCACAATCTGATGATATATTTTACAAAAACATATTTTGCAAAACAATACAATTGTTGCCCCTCTTACTTTTATAAATATCTCTCAAACAGTAGGGATGTGCTATTCATTGAAAGCTGACGACAAGAAATCAGCATCAGAATCAACTGAAATAATTCTCATTGAAATCTGATAAAGACAAAACATTAAAGTTAGTCTGCATACTTTTAATTCTAGACTCACTTTGCTCCTCATAGCTGAAAAAGAAAAAGAGTTTTCAAAAATCTGATATTTAAGGTAGTTAGACACGGTTTGCACTGCATAATTCAATTGAAAAATAAATAGTCGGATACGGTTTGGTTAGATTTTGGCTGGAAAAGTAATATGGCATATTTTCTTTGGGTTGTAAAAACAGATATTAGAAGTCATATTTCGTCTAATTTTCCGCGACTAATGTTAAAAAATTGATAAGAGGAAACACCTACAATGGCTGAAAAATTATAATTACATGCAACAATTTGCAAGGGAACTACACAAGAAAAACGCGTATAAGACAAAAGACAAACGTAGACAACAACAGGAACTCGATGGAACCCTCCCTCTCCCGTAAATTATGTTTAATTAACAAACTTTGTAGAATTGCTCCCTTAAAAAGCACGGTGTCATATATATATATATATTTTATAACGAATAGATCACAAACGATCAATTTATAAGATTCATTTCCATTCAGCTTAAAATCACCTTTCCTTATTTACCCATGCAATTAATTTCTAACCTTTCTAGAAAAAAAAAAACACAGTGACCTATACTTTTTATACCAAATTCCAGGTTAGTAAGAAGGGTTGTATAATCGGCCGATTTATAGCCAAAATTGCACGGACATGAATATTTTATACTTATTGACTGGGTATGAGTGGAATAGTAATTTTATTGCCCCCGAGGTACAACTATTGCCCGAGGCGTAGCCGAGGGCAATAGTTGTATCCGAGGGGACAATAAACTTACTATTCCGCGAATATCCAGTCAGTAATTGTTTTATTATACCGAAAGAAACACCAGACAAAAGATATGTTAATTAGGGAAAATAGTTTATGTCCTTAGCTGATTTTGGCTTTAAATTTAAATTACTTTGGTTATTTGTTATCTATCAGTTTTTAAACATCTCTGAGTTTATGGTCTTCCAAACGTTTAGATTTTATCTGCACTGATGAGACATAAGTTGTCGAAATGCGCATATGCAGAAAGTAAATTCACAGTAACTTCGGTATTTAGTTATTTGTTGCATCTGGGTCGATGTCACTGCTGGTGGACTGTTAGTCCCCGAGGGTATTCACCAGCCCAGTAGTCAGTACTTTGGTGTTGACCCGAAAGCCGATTATTTTTGAAACCTTCCAATATCTAAAATTTTGTAAATTTTATTGAAAACTAAGGAGTATCTCCCTCATGCAAAGCTCTGTCCTTAGCTGATTTTGGCTTTAAATTTAGATCACTTTGGTTATTTGTTCTCTATCAGTTTTAAAACATCTCTGAGTTTAGGGTCTTCCAAACGTTTAGATTTTATCTGCACTGATGAGACATAAGTTGTCGAAATGCGCATATGCAGAAAGTAAATTCACAATAACTTCGGTATTTAGTTATTAGTTATGCTAATGAGGGAAAATAGTTAAAAAGATATGTTAATAAGGGAAAATAGTCAAATCTTTGAAAATGGAAAAATAGTAGAAATATTGTATGATCATTTGTTATAGAATAAGATAACTAAGGTAAAATAATAATGTCTGTCTACCTTAAGCGCTATTTTTATTTGTCATAAGGAAACCCTTAAAAAACCTGCATCAAAGTCGAATTAGCTTTTAGATCTAGTGACCTGAATATTTATCATACATTCTGGCCTCTCACTGATACTGCCGATGTCTACGATGTGTTGATTCTTAACCAAATCATTCGGGAAGTTTTGAGTTTTATCTTTCTTCCGTAATGCGACAGTGTTTTACAAGCAGATTAGGCTCCTTGAGCTAGACTGCAGATTAGCGACGAGCGCCTTTTGACCCATCTTTTAAAAATACGTATTGTCATTTTCTCTGCTTTGAAGATTGTAGTCGTGGAGCTAGTAGTCTGCCCGTACGGGGTATATTCGTATGTTTTATTATGTTGTAGAGAAACGGGACAGATAAAGGTGAGTTTTGGTTATCCATTAACTGGTTTAACCCTACTGCTGGCTTTTGTTATTGTCAGTACCAAGTCCGGCTGTCCTGTGTTCCTATCATTGTTTACGTCTGTCTTTTGTCTTATTTGGGCTTTTCCTGTGTAGTTCCGAGGCAGGTTATGGCATGTAATTATAATTTTCAGCCATTGCAGATGTTCCCTGTTGTCCCTTTTTTTCATTCAAATTAGAAAAAGGCAAACTTTTGAGATTCGCCCATTTGTGAACCATTTTTCTCATGAGAGATACATCCGACATAAAAGCCGTTGACATGGACCCAGGAGCACGCTGAAAATAGAAACAATCGAAATAAAAAAAAAATAATAAATATTCCCCAGCCAAATATACAACCCTTCTTTTAAAAAGTTGTGGGACCATGATAACTAAAACCAATAGCATCTTTCCATTTGTGCTAAACATTGTGTTAAAATTTCATAAGGATTGATAAGCTAGAATTTATGTTTTTACCACAAACTAAATTGTCTTCAGTCGACGATGACGATAACACCATTCTATATTTCGACTTCATTTTTTACAGCCGTATAGAAACAAATTCATGGCTAGAATGAATTGAATTTTAATTGATGTGTTTTCAAGTGTTCGAAATTATATTTATACACTTTCTCTGTGTGACTTATAGTTTCCGGCGAAGAAAACTAATTATCCAGTTTTTATTTCTATCAAGCAAAATCAATACCACCCTATGTGGAGGAAATTATGTTTTGATAATGTGATAATGAAATGTCTTTTTGTTATAGCAAACATTGACAGAACAACAGATGGAAACTCTCGTACAAGACCTGTTTTCTGTTGAATTCGAAAACCCAACACAAGAGTCGGTATCGATATAATATTGTACCACCACGTTGTAATAGAGGTCTTGTGTTTTAAAGAAAACAACTTAGAAAAATTTGAGTCAAGAGATATTCAGCTGTCTCATGTTATGTTAGAATCCGATTTTGGATTAATGCTCTTAATATTTGTAACAACAGCTGATATTTTTATATATAAAAAAACGTTTACCAGTATCAATCACGTTTCACATATATACATCTCCAATCATAAAGGCATCAGTGTGAATTGATGAAAATGAAAATGTACATAAATTTTAAGACCGAATCACAGAAAAGCCCTTTTGTATTACAAAAAAACAGGATAACAGTAAACAACTACAATGGCCAGGAACTACAAACACATGCCACAATCTACAAGCGAACTGTACTAGAAAAACAATAATGAAAACAAAAGACAAACATAAATAACGATAGGAACTCGGGATAGCCGGACTTGGTACCGGCACTAGCAAAAGCCAGTGGTAAGGTTAAGCTGGTTTATGGGTACCCAAACCTCCCCTTTCTCTATCCCGTTTCCCTATAGTATAATAAACATGCGAATAAAACCCTATACAGGTGGACTACTAACTCAATGACCACTATCTTGGAAAAGAAAAGCATATGACAAAACGTAATTTAGAAAGATGGGTCAAACAGGGCTCCCCGCTAAACTGCCGGCTAGCTCAATGAATCTAGTCTGACGGTAAAGCACTGACGTACTATGGAAGAACATCAAACTAAAACCTCCCCTAAGGGTTTGGTAAAGAGTCTTCATGTATTACAGTAGACATCAGTACCAGTGAGGGGCCATTATATATGTAAAGTCTTCAGGTCACCGGAATCCAAAGCCATTATAACGGATTTGTTCAAAATATCTCGTCGATATCCACTATTACATAAAGAATGTATGTCCATTTTCTTGTTCGAAAATAGGTAGTATAGTCTAGAGTGGATGTAGCACCGATTGTCTTGTAGCTTTTACATTTCAGATTATGTCAGACAGACGTGTGTAAATTTATGCTTTTTGCAGTGTTGATGTCAATAAATACAAATCCCAAAACGCCAAAGCCACAAGTCGAACAATGATATTTGAATGACACATGGAAATAAAATTAAGAAAAGATCAGTGAACATAAAACGTTTTATTGCGGAAAAGCATGTTCAAAATACCTAGATCATGTAATGCGACAAGCATTTCGGTCAGTTGAGCCATAGAAATAGAAATATATTTACCACATTTCATTCCATATTACTTAAGTGGTTAAAATTTCCAACAAGGAGATAAATAATGTCTTCATCCTTGATTTGTCTTTTTTATTGATTGTTTAAGGCATACAGGCATGATAAGAGTCAATATTGTAGACATGGACCTTTTTTCACTATCAAATGTCCGATTAATCGCTTTGTGGTGTTTTGTGTCTGTTTGTTTGTTTGTTTGTTTTTTTTTTATTTTTTCGTTACTCAAGATATCTTAATGAATTGGCCATTCTACATTATGTTTCAATAACTTTAAGCAAATTCTTATTCGATATTTGTAAAACGATTAATTTGTACTGATGCTTAATTTGATGTTCAGTTATGTCAGTGACAAATTAAGTGTTGAGGTAGAAAATCCTGATCATTGTTATGAAGGGCAGATCAGCATAAACCTAAGAAGAAATTTTACTATCAATTCACATAAACAAAATTGCACCATAAAACCGGATAAACCCAGTATTTCTTTTGAACTGTCTGTACCAAGTAAGACCCACTGCGGTTGAAAATTTTCCGATGGTTTCCTTCTGACTTGTTTTCTTGTCTCATGAACTTTGACTCATGAAAAGTCTGTAAGGTAATTTTGTTATTACCCCAATTCAAAATTATTCTTCAGTTATCAAACTCAATCCATATACTGAGGACCACGGTGACTATATATGTTCTATTCGAATAGCCAAAGCACAAAGTAGTTTTCAACAAAAATGTGTAAAATTTAGATATTGCAAATTTCAATAAAGTCGGTTTTCGGGCCAGCACGGAAGTACTGACTTTTGGGTTGGTGAATACCCTTTGGGATTGACAGGTCACCAGCAGAGGCATTGGCCCAGTGGTAATAAATACCAAATAATAAATAACAAAATACCGAAGTTACTGTTAATTCATTTTCTGCATATGCACATTTCGACAACTTATATCTTATCAGTGCAGATCAAACCAAAACATTTTTTGAGGTCCATTAACCAAAACACTTGTAAACAATAAAAGGATATGCAGAATGGTCATGAGAATAAATTTCTACAAAAACATAGTAGATCAGAGCAGTGGAACAATACTTTTATTATTGTTATTCTTCTTGAAGTCACCTTTAAGGCCTTCAAAAACGGGCTTTGCTATTACCTTATAGCAAGTTCAAGACGGCCCCTGCCATCGGTTTGAGTAGAATTGCATGTTAGAGGTCGAGCACAAATCGTTGCCAGGGACCCTCTTGAACTTACTAGGTGGTATTAGTAAAGCTCATTTTTGAATGCTTCTTCTGACTTCAAGATGAAGGTCAAAAATAAAATCTTTGATCCATTGTTTAGTTTTACCATATATTTGTACCGACTGTCCCATTTGCATTTACTTCATATCCCTTCATTGCTAATTTTAGAAGTCGAAGAACGCTACATGTATTTTTATCTCATGGATGCGGGGTTGTCAAAAAACTTGCAAGTGTTCTTACAATTACTGCCATCCGTTGACCGAGGTCTCTTGCAAGTGGAATTCGTTCAAAATAAAGTTTTATTAATAACATTCACGAATTTACATTCAAATTGTTTATTTTGAAATATCAATTTTAAATGTGTTGAATATTGAGACATTTGAATAAGGCTTGTAGATGCATGTTTATGACAATGCTATTTATGTATATGAGATTTTTTTGTATTTTTAGGCATCAGTACTAGGGAGATAAGACATTTGTGATCTATTTTGATACTTAATTTCATTGTGATGGCTGTGAATTATGTAATTGTACAAATTCTGAAATTTAAGTCATAGGTTTAAAATTATTGGAGTTGGAGTTTACATATGTGTTGTGGTCTCATGTTCATTTACTCCATATCCTTTCGTTAAATATTACTGATTATTTTACATTTAAATCAAATTCAACGAAGTTTTTACATTGGACTTACACGAATGGTGTGTGTTTAGATTATGAATTATATGTGCTCATAATTTTCTGTGAATCTGTGACACATGCTTTCAGATTAAACATTCCTTCAAAATTCACTGTGTTTTTTATGAGTACTACAGTTCAGTTTAAACTTTTTACCGGTGGCATTCACAAAAAAAAATGATTAAGGAAGTGGCTTTTAAAGTTTATGTGAACAATTTGTTGACAGATTTATTCCGAGAAAAATAAAGAGTTTTAGCGTAGAGCAAAATTATTGACAAATTAGGTTTCTCTTGTTATACATGTAAAAACAAATATACCACAAAATTAAATTGTGATCTTCAACAAATTAAGTCAGATGATATAAATGGGACAACATAATTCTCTATATTCCAAATTGTTAACTGATCAGCTAAAGTGAAAAACTGTCGGATTATATTTTGAACCATAGCAATAAGAAAGAACAAAGACATTTATTCAAAAACACTAGTTTTGTTTGTAAATAACAAAATACAGAAGTTACTGAGTAAGTGAGGAATACCTGTTAACGGACTCCCCATCCTGAGATGATGTGCACTTTGGATAAGCCGAGACAAGTGAATTATATGTTACAAAATTATGTAGCCAATGTTTGATTATGGGTTTCGGAAAGGTTTTCTGAATGAAATTTTGTGACCGTTTCTAAGAATAAAGATAATGCATCCCATTTATATTTAAATATGCAGAAAAAGTCAATTAAGCGATAACTGCAGTAGAGCACCACATGATTGGTAATTACAAAAATCAAAAGCAAGAGACATGAACAAAACGAGAACACCGAAAAAACAATGAGATCAGACAGCCACAAGACGCAGATATTTAAGAATTGAATGCATTATTTTGAAGTTTCATTGGGGTTGACCGAAGCACATTTTTAATGAAGCCCGGTTCAAAATAATGCATTCAATTCTTATTATTACATTTTAAACCCGAAATATAAAAAACAACTTTATTTACATGGAAGTACATCATGTACATTGGGTTTCTATTTTTACAAATTCATCCGCCACGTGAACACGTGGTCAAATGTGTTTCATGGGAATTGCAACTTCACGTTGATATGCCACGTGATCGATGTTCACCTATCAAAATGACGGAATTCAAATGAATATTCATGAAATGTAATTATAAAAAAAACGCAACACTCAAAACAATTGCAATCACAGTGTGAACTCCCATAAAACCGCGAGTGACATCAGGTGCTCTGGAATGATAAGCGTGTCCTGCTTTATCAACAGCACCCGTCACACTCACAATAAACGAGATATTTGAAACGGTGTGTACCATTATTGAAGCATAGATAGTATTTTGGACCAGTCAAAAGTGTAAAGGACTTTATTGTGAAAGGATTGAAAAACTAAACTTATCTATACCGTGGCAGAATGTAGTATGTGGAATTTGTTCTGATTGCATATCTGCTTACCATCTTTAGTGCAATCAGCAAATGACAGGAGATTCGTGCTTAGCAGGAGACGTGTGTTCGGGTTGTTAGTTGATTGTTGTTTTATAATTTATTACATTGCTTTGTTTTTCTATAATTTGTTGAATAGAATTGTATGTTTAACTGCACTGTATTCTTCTTCCAGCATGAGGACAATTAACACTCAGCTAAATAACTTTTAAAAATAAAAAAAATAATTGTATACGCATTATCTTATATGATATCGTCTTTTTTTTTTATATTTCAGTGACCTAAGTTGATAATTGTAATAATGAAATATATTAACCCAGAAACGGAATTACGTTGCATTTTTGATGACATTAAATTGCATCTCCGCATTCCTTTCAAATGAAAAGTTATGTTTTAATCTCTGTAAATGAATGGGTTTTAATGGTATTTTAATGTTTCATCAGCAGCCATCTATCTCCTGTACTTAATATATTAAAACTTTTCATAATTACTGCAGTTTGATTATTAATCTTCTATTTAATTCTCAAACAAGCTGCTTGAAGGAGATACTCCATAGTTTCCCAAAAATAAAGAATATCAGTTATATTCTTATCATTCCCATTTTTTCATTATAACTCTGTTTTAATTTTGAAGAGGATTACTAGCTTCGACTTTACCTTGATTTCATGGCTCATTTACTTCATGAAAGTCCCACATCTAAGTCCATTTTCAGTAAACACTTTTTGTGCATTGATGTATTGCAGTCAGCCACGTGTCCATTGATATTGGCCTGAATGACTTTGTAAAATTTAGGACATAATATCCGTTGTATTTTTCTTCGAATTTTTAATTATTTTTTATTCCTCGTTGAGTATTTTGGATTTTGTTTTTTAGCACTGAATTTGCTGTTTCACCATATGGAGCTTCTTTCCGCAAAATTCAGCGGAAGGCTCCTCATTTCAACGCTTAAAGTTAAGTTACGTGACCTATTAATCCAAAAAGATTCACAGTATCATAAAAGTGAAAAATATCTACAAAACATTCCAATCTCATTTGTGTTTTTGAAATATACTTAAAAATTGATCAGTTCAAACAGTTCAAAACAACATTACCTTGACATAGATTTTTGACAAAAATAATTTTTAAATATAGAGACGATTTGCTTTAATTGTAAGAGATTTGACTTAAAAACATGGTTTCGCAATAATTGAGTTTAGAAATGACGTTCTTACTAATTCTACTTGAAACACATGTTGCTTCATATATTTTTGGATTTCTCCTCTTTCTAGTTATATATA
>MJUU01001792.1:0-32230 GCA_002080025.1 Modiolus philippinarum
GGAGATTTTCAGATTGTCTATGTATGATTTCAAGATTTATATGGTGTGTAAATGCTTTATTGAACCATGGAAGGGTAAAGCAATGGTGTCCAAAATCTCCATACAACTCATTTTTAACTGGTGGGAGTTGGAAAAAGTCACCACTAAGAATCACAGCTATACCTCCGAAATATACAGTTGTGCCTCGTAATGATCTGCATACAAATTCTACTTGTGACAATGTTTTAGAACTTATCATTGAGATTTCATCAATAAACAAACAATCAGTAGTTAGGATGTTGTCTTTCACTTTTTCATATTTTTCATCTGTTGAGATCAGGTGTAATAATTTATCATTAAAATATCTCCCATCTGATAATCCTGCCCATTTGTGAAGTGTGCTTGCATGTTCGTCCTCAAAAACAGACGTCGCAATCCCAGTAGAACATGTCAAGGCAACATTGTCACCCCTATTTCTTAAATGTTTAACAGCTGACTTAATGACAAATGACTTTCCTGTGCCCGCCTGACCTGTCAGCAATAAGTTGTGCCCACTTAAAATTGTTTGAAAAGCTTGCTCTTGATCTTCGTCCATGATTTTCAGTGACAATAATAACAAACGGATTTCTTCTTGCATTTCAGTGGTAAAAGCCGATACCATCCGAAAAAGTCCGGGAAAAAGTTACGTCCCTTTACAGAAAGTCCGGGAAAATATTACGTCCCCTGAAATATTTAAAGACACTTCCGGGTGAGTAAATGTCAAAACACAGTTGAACAGTGCAAATTGTGACAATTTATTAATAAAATGTGATTCGATGGACTTGAATTTTGTTGAGTGAAAGGATATATTTATTTGGAATCGACGCCGATTGCTGTCACGGTGAGAAAACAGCACTGCACGACAATAATTCCGATCGAAGCGAGGTGAGTAGAATCTTGTGTATTTTCATAACAAAAAAAAATGGCGGCGAGTTGCCGGCCTTGTTGATATTATATATAGAGTGAAAATATGGGTTGTCTCAAAATGTGCACAAAACGTAAACAAATGGCGATTCTGCGCATAGAAGGTTGGAATTGAGGTACTTAAAGGGAAAATAGGTTATTATATTGACAAAGGGGAAAATTACAGAGTGTACCCGAGCGCCTGTGGTCACACGTATAAAATAATCTCCGTATTTGTAAGCGTGCTAAAAATAGCCATTTATTGATTTTATGTAAAGATTGGTTCAAGACTACAAGGTGCTACACAATTACAACGAACAAGAATTTAAAAATAGTCCGTGCACTTTTTTGTCACGAAAAATGACGAATAATGATCCTCGTTAAAGACCAAACCATTTATTCATTTCTGCTGTTGATTTTTTCGTGAAACTTAGCATAACCATTCTTTAAGGTATTTGGAACAATTTTCAAGAATAAAAAATATAGGTCACCGACTTAGTTTTGTTGCTATGGCGCCGTGAAAAGTAGCTAAATTCGGGAGATGGAGAAATGAGAAGGTTAACTTCAAACCCTTGCCAATTATGTAATAATAGTTGAAATTGCAAACGGATTTCTGTATTATACTCCGGGAAGTCAACAGATTTCATTTCTGTAAAGAACAAACGTTTGAGATAAAGAATGATGATTATTTTAACGCTTAATTACTTTCCCGCGCAAAATATTAGACCTTTTTGTTATCTTTTCTATAAAATTGTGAAAATTCTGCTGTTGATTTTTTCCTCATATTTTCAGAGCATGTAAAGTTGTTTGTATTAATTAGATTAAGGCAATAAAAACAATAGGTCGCCGAACTAATAAGAAAGATATAATGGAATATAACGACAAAAATTGGCCTTTTCGGCCACACGTCTCTTGAAGATGACGTCACAGTAATATACGTCGAAGTATCGATAATGAACACCGAAGCAATGATTTTTTTTACGACACTGTATTTTATGGACACTTCTTATAAATAAGCGTGATTTGGGGATAAAGAAAAGAAAAAGAAGGTGTAACATTTTTTTTACATTCTTATTGTTTCAAATATTTTCCTGTGTTGTCCTGGATATTCTTATTGTAATCTTCATAGCAGTACTCAAGATGTAAGAGCGGTTGAATCAACTGCTTTATTCTGCAGGAATTCGGGATTTACAACCCCTTCGTCAGGAATCGAGAATTTTCATTGTATGGGAGCAGTATATTTTCTTCATCATTCGGGATTTGAAAGTTATTATTTCTGGATAGTAAAATGTACATTATTACTATTTATGAAGATGTTGCTCTAATAATGTCAGACCTTTAATATATTTAATAAGCTTGATTTTATCATTTTTTCCTTTGATACAAAAATTAAAAAATGAAAATATCTGTTTCCCTTCCCGCTAAGTAAAAATATTTTGAGCAAAACAAATTTTGCTCTCCTATTTTGGGAAATTGAAAGGCCAAAGAACCAGACTTTAATCTTGAAGTTTGAAGTGAGGGGCTTTTGTTTTGAAGGAGGTTGGAAGGGATCTTTTATCCTTTACCCCCTCCCCCGATTTTTGTCAATGAAAACCCTAGTAAAAGTTCATATTAGTTCTTATAGTTACAGTAAGATTGTTTCAAATAATCATCAATCAATTCAACGGTATTGTCTATGAAATAGGCAACCCGAAAAACGTGCTGTAACTTTTTTCAAAATATGACGAATAAAACAAGAAAAACCAAGACCAAAACATGAATTATTAGTTACTAACATTCTGCGATAATTCAAAAATTTTAAAATTTGAAGGGCTTTTGATAAATCTAAGAATATTATAAAGTTTTTAAAAAGTTCGGAATCAATTTCCGTCAATCTGAAAATACGTGACAACTTACATTCTGGTAGTATTTGTAAGGAAGGTTTATTTAAACATAATTATTTTGCTCAAAATTGCAAAAGTATTTACACACAAGTTATTACAACTTATAAAAGCTTTATCCCATATACAATATAATGGGGCTATCGAGATAAGCTCCATTAAAATGTCCAAGGACACACAAACCAGTGGACGGATAAGGCGATACTAGTGTACATTAACTTCGTTTTTTGGGTGTGATAATGTATGTTATATTTTATTGAAAATTGCAGACATAGAACCCTTATACATGTATTAAACAAAAAATAATGAAATAAACAAATATAAGGAAGAAATAGTTATATCAGCTAAGGGTTTCCTTTCCTAATGACTGTCTTAAAAAAGAAAAGCAGCATAAAGAATTGAAAGATACACATACAAATTCCCAGGCCTTTTCCGAAAATAAAATGTTGTCCCTCTAATGGTCTTTAACATTGCATAAATTTTTACGTGATATTTCATATCTGCATACAAGAATTTTGCATTTGCGCCGATTTGCATTTCATTTACGCCGATTTTTTCTTTCCTTAGCGCCGATTTTTTCTTTTATTTGCGCCGATTATTCTTCATTGGTGCCGATTTTTACTTGTTAATTTCGTGTCAAATACAGGTATTGTTGTCATTTGTTCACATTAAACAATTGGCGCATAAACGCCCCTGCATATTGCACAATCGAAACCATACCAGTTGTCAAGTACGAAGTGAAGGCTATTGCGGATATCATTTTTTTATGTAGTTTTTTTTTGTTTGTTTGTTTGTGTGTGTGTGTGTGGTTTTTTGTTTTTTTTTTTGTTTTGTTTTGTTTTTTTTTGTTTTTGTTTTGTTTTTGTTTTTTGTATTTTTTGTTTTTTTTATTGGTTTTGTACGGGTTTTCAGCAGTATTTCAGCTATATCATGACGATCAAATTTAGTCATTAGGAAGCCGGAGTACGTGCAGAGAACCGCCGACCTTGGGCTATTTACATTTTTAAGTGATTTGCACCTTGCCGAACTATATGAAAAGTCTTTAGGGACCGACCATTTAACTTGAAGGGGGAGGGGCTATGGTTTTTTTTCTAAAAAAAATATTTTGGATCTGATTTTATGTGAAAAAAATATTTTGGCTGGCAAAATGATGAAAAAAAAATTTCTGAATGAGGCTTTCTGCCCCAAAAAATAATGTTAATTTTGAAAAAAAAAATATTTTGTTGATACGCGTGCAAAAAATAAATAATTTGTTTCGCGCGAAGCGCGAAAAAAATTTTCTGTCTAGAAAAAAAAACCATAACCCCCCTCTTCAGGTTAAATGGTCGGTCCCTTAACGTGCTATGGGCCGTTCCTTGAGACCATGGTGTAAGAGCCGAAAATTCGGTCCATGAAATATTTAACTTCGACCGGGAATCGAAGCACAGACCCTTTGTTGCGCGATTCAACGCTGGTTTATGAGATAAAGGTGTCGCAAATTTACAAATTATATCAATTATAGGACTCTATGGCGAATAATTTGTATATTTGATGGATAGTCGGCGGTTCGTACAATAACACAAGAATATTGCCAATTCTTTTCATATGTCTACAAAAGTAAACGATGTTTAATATTTGTTATACATGTTGTTTATTTGTTTGTCGTTTTATGACAATAAAGAATTTGAATTTGAATTTAATAATGATACATCTTATTTACATATAAATTATATTTGATTACTTTTTTTATTTATGAAAAACTTTTCGTCACCAACGTAGTTAGTGAAAGTCACTCTGTTGATCTTCCACACGGTGCGACGTCATAGACGTCTTACAGAACAATGACAATGCGCTGCGTTGTGCGTATAAACAATAGTTGGTTTGGTCTTTAAATAAAAATCGGCAAACACGTTGCACGAAAATAACCCTGTGAAAGCCTCAAAAAACCCACGTGATTGTGTTGTTTTACTCGTCAACAAAGCAGTACAATAACTTTTCGCGCGGAAACACTGTAGTTTGTAAGAATTGTATGAACCAATCGCCGTTTACAAAAACCTCGACACAGAAGACAAAAAGAAGTGAACAGGACCTTACCATGCTTATCCCCTCCACATGTCATCGACACTTTCTTGATATGTGATGCTGCACATCGAATCAGATAAGATTGTGGGGCCAATGAATATTGGGCTAATGATTGTCGCGTTGGAATAATGAATGTTGGACCACATAGATATGTTCAATTTTACAAAATTTATACGAGACAGAAAGAGGCAAGTACCACTCAGGTTTACGACTTCAAAAGAGTTTCCACGTTCCACTCTTTCTCAAAAACATAATTTTGGAAGATCATATAAAAGTTTACACTATAGTTATCGAGGAAGCTGATATACAAAAATTGATACATGCACCCAATACGCCTATCTATTTGTGACAAATATACCCAAAACAGAAGTCAGTTGGATAACATGAGGCAAGGTATTTGTGTAGCCAATGAAATAAATACTTCAAAACGATTTGGCATTCTTCTTTTATTTTTTTTAATTTGCCATTTTATATCAGTTGCTTTAACAAACATGCATTCAGAATTTTTCCAACTTTATATCAAAAACATGTTCAGCATATCATCTATTGTTCTGATTTTCCAGTGAAGTCTTCAGCAGTGTTCTATACGTCATGCGTTTTTCAGTAACATGTTCAACAATATCTATTATTCTGAGTGTTTCGGCAACGCTTTCATCAATGTCTACTATTCTGTGTTTCCACAAATGTCCAAAATGAATTCTTGGACGGACTGAATGCGAATGAGTTCTTTCTCGAAACTGTAACCATTGAAGAACCGTACAATTAAAGCCAATGTAAATAATAGGCAATTTTATGTACGTCTCAAAGAATATTCCACTTCCCTGTTCTGTTGTATGTTGTAAGACATTTATGAGCTGTGCGTCTGATCTTGGGGTCTGAATCTCTGTTAAATCCGTCCAGGGCCTCGGCGACTTGAAATTCCAAATGAGTTGGTGAACCGTCACAGATTGTATGCAAAACCTGTTGTCTGACGTTAATGGCTTCGTCGTCGACCATTTCAAATACTCGGTTCCAAAAGTCGTCGTGGTCCTTCTTGACTCTGCATGGACAAATTTCCTGTAAAATGCAGAATCAGTATAAATTGCTTGTAAGTCGATTAATGGATATACATAGGAAAACGAATACCCAGGCAAAAATGCAAGAGGGAATATATAATTTTGAAGTAAGTCGTTGACTAAATTGAAAATCAACGATTTTTAAAATAGTCACAAGTTTATTGATAACACTCAGACACAAAGTGTAACATGAGGTCAAACAATATAAACAAACATAGACATGGCGAAATGTAGATGCGGCATAAACAATAATCATTACATAATATAACACATCACAGTAATCAGTACACAAGATAACACAATAAATACATAAAAAAAAGATAAAGACAGATTTAAACAATATTTGCTAATTTTCGTATAAACAGAGACAATCTTTTATATACCTCAACGTTGCATATTGATAGGAGACCAATCATTTTACTGTAGTTAGGGTTTCTAATGTAATACTCTGGTATATATTTTTTACGAAGAGAAACAATATTATCGTTTTTACAAATAGATAAGTAATGATATTCATCACCGATACAGTTGTTACAATAATTACAAAATCGTTCATGCTTTGGAATATTTTCTATAGGTATTTTTAGATTAGAAGATCGTAATTTTGTTATCCAAATTCTATTATTTTCTGAAAGTCTTAACAAATAATTTTCTAATCCAAATCCAAATCCAAAATATTGTTATGATGGAAACATCAAACTTATTTAAGTTTTTTTTTTGTTACTGAAAAAACCTAGTCAGAATTTTTTAATTCTATGGAATTAGCTCATATTGCAAATATGAAGTTTTCTCTGTAATAATAATTTCTGACAGTCTTAACAAAGACGGACTATGTTCTGATTGCAATTTTGATGCAGATGAAAATAATTAAAGACAAATTTTGTTTTAAGTTTTAAATCATTGGTTACACGAAAAAAATCCTTACCTTCAAAGCTTTCTGTCTAACTCTAGGGTCAGGGTGTTTTGTCAGTTCAATAATTGTTTCAATCGTTGTGGTGTCTCTGCACAACCTGATTGCTTCGCTGACTGGCAACTTGGAGATTTCTGTCATCTTGAAGCCTGTAAGTGGCTGTGTATTGCGTGTGTCGCCTTCTTTTTGTTTATATATGATCGAGTGGTCTATTTTTAGTATATTCGATCATGTGTTATTGCTTTAGCGTTGTGAAATCCAATACACAAGAATTTACCTGTATTGTGCAATGATTATAGTTTATATTTAACTTACAACTATTAATAGACATACTGAGTAAACATTTTATTTTCTAATTAATTCATTTTATTATTTTTTAATTTTTGTTGGCACACAATCCGTCAAAATATTATTTTATAATTACGAAATATATATTTTTTTGTTAAACCCATGATATATTTTAACGAACAAACGAATAACGAAGCAAATAGATCGACAGTCGGGAAAATTCCAATAAATCCAAAATCAAATTGTTGTTCGTATATCTGTAACATCTCTGCACGTAAAATCCATTAAGCACCGCCAAATGAACAACAAACCAAAGGGACAGAAAAAATTGGAAATTTGAAAAAATATTGCAATATATATATTAGTAACACTCTGAGTAGTAACACAACAGGACAATGAAAGACAAAATCAGGAAACAGAAATAAATAATTTGAAATTAATATTTTATTTATTATACATGTAAAATCCATCATATATCATTTTAAGCAAAAATATTGATAGATCAGTCAAGTGAGATCAGTGTACTCAAATTCGAGATATATAGCATGATTTTTTTTGCGAGAAACTGAAGGTCTCTAGACATTAAGGCAAACCTTTCAAATGCATAAAGAATATGAAAATACCGAAAAGTTTTTATGATATATATATATATAATCAAACAATAGACAAAAGTGAACAGTACACAAATAATACAGTTAATATTTCAGCCCCATCCGGGCCTTTTTCAAAACACAATAAAAATAAAAAATCAAATCAAACAAAAACTATGTACAAAAAAGTCTAAACCAAACAATAACAGCTACATTGTAGACGCTGGTTATCACAAATGTAATACGAGATGAATGCCCGGAGGGAGATGAAGAAAAAACTTTTGTCAGTTACTGTATATCTAAAAGTATTTAACAAAATCAACAATTGAAGACATTGTAGTGAATCCGGAAGAAACAATATCTGCAATTGGAAAATGTGTTATTTGTAAATTTTAACACAAATTTCCTGCTGCTTTTAGAATTTTAATCATCTCAAAATTCAGGTTTTAATATTCAAGCTGGATTTAATTTTTTGCATCCAGAACGGCTCTTTTGCTTGTCGCTTTGTCTCATTCCAAGATTTATTTTGGTCAATTGCGACAACTTGCATGTCTGTCCAGCTATGACATATGCTGTTGAAATGGACAGCCGTTGCCTGTGTTGATTCCTTTTTCTTTATGTGCTTACGATGTAAATTAATACGGAGATTTAGTGAATTTTTTTGTTTCGCCAATATATTGCTGTTGACATACCGCACACGTAATCATGATTACGTATATATATGTTACAGTACAAATTGGAATCCAGTAGGATCCAGAATCCTCCCAGTACAAATTGGAATTCCAATTTCTACTAGGACAAATTAGAATTCTGATTTGTACTGGTTTTAATCTAGTACAAATTGGAATTCTAATTTCTACTGGGACAAATTAGAATTCTGATTTGTACTGGATTTAATTCAGTATATATTGGAATTCCAATTTCTACTGGGACAAATCAGAATTCCAATTTGTACTGGATTTAATCCAGTACAAATTGGAATTCCAATTTCTCCTAGGAGAAATTGAGATATCCTGATTTATACTAGTAGGATTCTGAATCCTACTGAATTTCTAGTATGATCCAGAATAATACTGGATATTTTGTTCAGGAGGATTCTGGATATTACTGACATTCATAGCTGAAAAAAGTTTTTGGTTTTGTTATAAGAAGTATGTATTGCACATCATTTTAATATATGAAAACTAAATACTAAAACAATTGAATGACGAAGGACATAATTATAATATAACTGTCCATTTGTTGTAAAAATAGATGACATTTGGTAGAGCAGGAAATTTCTATTTACGACAAGGGCATCACATAGTATTGCATTTACCAGAGGAATGTTATACTGCCTTCTTCCAATGAACAATTCATTTAAACATGACAATGTTTGAAATTTCAAATAGATTAACAGGAACTACTGCGTTTAAACCAGGGAAACAAAAACTTCTTAAATCAACAAGATCAGTATCAGAAAAGAATAGTTTACAAGTATGCCATCTTTTGAAAAAAAATTCTTTTTTTTTTTTTGTAAAATACCTCCATGTTTTCTTCCATATCTAAGTTAACTTATGAAAACTAATGAACTGTGCTCAAAGGTTAAATAGATCGTATCAAAACATCTATATTTTTTATACAATTAGGCAATTAATCTTTTTCTTTCGAAATTAATGTTTTTATTAAATGATCACCAAAACAGTTGAAGGACATATTACTAACGTTTTACTTCTCTACCACCATTTCTATTGATTTAAGTCAGTAGGATCCAGAATCCTACTAGTATCAATTAGGATATCTCAATTTCTCCTAGGAGAAATTGGAATTCCAATTTATACTAGGTTAAATCCAGTACAAATCCGAATTCTAATTTGTCCCAGTAGAAATTAGAATTCCAATTTGTACTAGGAGGATTCCGGATCCTACTGGATTCCAATTTGTACTGTAACATATATATATTGAAGATAATCCATGTGAAACCATTTGGAAGAATATCAAAGATATGTGTACACTAACGTCAGCAACACAGTATTACACGTGACAAAGAAAAAAGACAAGAAATGGATAGATGTAAACACCTGGACCCTCATTGACAACAGAAAGCAACTTAAACAGAAAGAATTGAATGCTAAATCTGAGAGACTGCTAGAAAAATAAAGTTAAGAGTACTCTGAGGCTCACACAAAGACCAGGCGTGAACTAAGGAAGAATAAACTATCATATATAGATAAAGGAGCTAATGAGGCAGTAACAGCAGCCCAGAGAGGTGAACTGAGAGAAGTATACAGAATCACCACAGAAATTACAGAAACCTTCTAACAAGCCAGTGGCCCTATAAGGACAAAAACGAAAACAAAATAACAACAGAAAGCCTTAAACTAGAACGCTGGGGAGGTACTAAATCGACCTGAACCAATCAAAACTGCAAATATGGATGAGTCTTTTGGTGAGCCACTTGACATAAACCTTGAACCACCAACCAAAGAGGAGATTGTTAAAGTCATCAGTAAATCAAAAATTAATAAAGCTCCTGGAATAGACAACTTGGAGAGTGAACTTTTTAAAGCAGATACAACAAGGTTAGCGGCAGATCAACTACACAATCTGTTCAAAAAGATATGGACCTTAGAAATACTACCAACAACCTGGTCAAGAGGACTCATAGTTAAGTTGCCAAAGAAGTGATAAGATGGACTGTTCAAACTGGCGCGGAAACACACTCCTTTCCATTTCCAGTAAGATCTTTTGCAAAATCATCTGCATGCGATTAAATGCTGCCATTGACAACAAACTGAGGAAACAACAAGCCGGTTTTAGATCAGGTATAGGATACATAGATCACATTTTCACACTGACAAACATCATGGAACAATGCATCGAATGGAACAGCAAGCTACATCTGAATTTTATCGACTTTGAAAAGGCTTTTGACAGTGTCCATCGATAAAGCCTCTGGAAAATACTTTCAGCATATGGATGTCCAGACAAATTTTTGAGAATCCTGAAATCTTTCTATACCAACTTCACCTGTGGCGTTATTGACGACAACAAACTTAGTAGCTGGTTCAACATCACCAGTGGAGTAAGACAAGGATACCTTATGTCACCTATGCTCTTCCTTGTGGCAATCGACTGGATAATGCCAAAAACAGTGGGTAATAACAGAGAGGTATAAAATGGACAATCACCTCTTTGTTGGAAGATCCAGAATTTGTCGACGATATCGCTCTACTTTCAAGTAACTCAGAACACCTAAAGACAACAACAGAAGACCTCTCAAAATATGCAAGTGAAGTTGGATTATATATCAACAAAAAAGAAAACTAAAACAATGCAACTAATTCCATCTCCAGCTGTAATAACTATAGATAACGAGCAATTAGAAGAAGTTGAGGATTTCCCATATTTGGGAAGTATCATTAGTAAGAATAATGCAACATCAAAAGACATCAATAGCAGACTTCAGAAGGCAACCATATTATTCCACCAGCTTAACAAAATATGGAAGAACAACGACATTAGCCTAAAGACAAAAATAAAGATATATAAAAGCAGTGTTTTGTCAATCTTGCTGTATGGCTCAGAATGTTGGAGAATCACTCAGAAAGATAGCCAACGACTCTCAGGATTCCATACCAAAAGTCTTGGGAAAGTTTGTAAGATATACTGGCCAAATAAAATCACAAACCAGGCACTATATGAGAAGACAGGGCAAATTGACATCATGAACCAGATTAAGCAGATTAAGACGTGATACCTGGAAGTCCCTGGTTAAAGATGCAGCGTTATGCGCCACCAGGCGCGAAGAGGATAAGTAAGTAAGTAAGTAAGTTATATGGGGTAATAGATATATAACGCTAGATAATAATTATATCTATTTATTTTCAAATATATCAAAGAAAATAAACTGAAAATGTATCGATGGAAACTATTGAATTTTATATTACCATGTAAAAAATTATTATTTAGATTGAAAACAACAGAAAATAATCTTTGTAATTTTTTAGGTAAAGAAGAAAATTATGAACATTATTTTGTTTCGTGTCAGTATCTAGAACAGTTATAGAGAGAAATTAAAAAAAAATACTTCAGTAAGTGAATTAAATATTGAAAATAAAATAAAATAACATTAAAACATCTGGTATTTGGATATAAGATTTTTGATAACGACTATTTTGATATTAATTTTTTTCTTACTGTTTTAGGATTTTCTATCTAATCAGAACAAAAAACAAAATACGTAAATACTTTGAATTTATTCAGAGAAGAATATTGCAAAAGAGTTAAGTTTATTCCCAAATCAAGAAAAAGTGCTTTTTTGGAAAAAAAATACATGAGAAGTTAACTTTTTTCGGTTTGTAAATGTATGTTATAGTAATTCTAAAATGTATATATTTATAGTAGCTAATATATTACCTCAAAAGGAGCTTGCTTGGACTTGAGGAGTTCATTGTAATAAGCCATGTCGAAATAAAGAAGATATATCTTGTTGTTACAAAAAAAAGAATTTCATCAAATTGTCATGTGAAAGGTATATGCAGTCTCATGTGAAAGATATATACAATCTCACTTTGGAAAGAAAAGTGGGGGTCAGTGTGCATTTTTTTAATCAAGAAAGTTTCGAAAGACGGATACAATTTCTAAGGAATGACTATCCTCAACGAATATTCTAATTGTTTATTTTGAACTTTTATTTCGAATGGCAATATCTTTAAGTCATGGCAAAAATACTAATTCATGAAACTAACAGGCAGATGCTGATACTATTTGATATAATTCCCGTATTTTATCATGGATAATTTCATGAAAATCGTTTGCAGAAAATATAATTTACATTATTAACACACAGATTTGTTAATTTGACATTGATATTCAAATATGTTAATACACCATATTGCTAATTAATGTAATATCTCTTTTGGATTGATTATATAAAATAATCATTATAGGCGTTTGAGCATGATAATGTGTTTGGTGTAGTCATATTACCTCAAGTAATAGGCTAATATGGATAATAAAACAATTACTAGTTATTTAGATTTAGCATCTATCCTTCTCACCCGGCAATTAGTACATTTTCTTCTATCGAAAGGATTTTAGCATTTAACATCGACCTTCTGCAGGACTATATTCCCGTGATAAAAATAAACGTTGTTCCTCTTCAGTATATGGTCTGTAAACTCTGTAAAATAAAACTCTGAAATTTTAGTTTAAACAAAATGTTTTCTTTCAATTATAGAACTTCAGAAAAACATATCACCATCATCGGATCTAAAGCTTGACAACCTTAGGGAGCGAGCATTCTAAAATTCGAAAAAAAAAATCTAGGATCAGAAATTTGATTATAAAATATCAGGAGAGGAGGAAACTGAATAAAATATCTAGGATGACGAATATGAACCAAAATTCCAGGTTTGGACCAAAAAAAAACAAAAAAAAAAAAAAAAAAAAAAAAAAAAAAAACGGACGATAGAATTACTTCTAGAGAGAAAAAAAATTTGTCAGGCTCAAAGATTGTATGAAAAACAAACCCAGGATCAGATGTTCCTTCCTTGCCAACCCCCCATTTAGTTCCATTTTGAACTAATTTAGAGCAGAACTTGTATCATTAACTTGTTTCTAGCTTTTGAAGGATAACAGTGGTTTTTCACTCATATTGGTTAACCGGTACAAACATTAGAAAAACGAGTGGTAGGGTTTTACCGACTTTTTGACATCAAATCGTTCGATTTCTTTCCCGTTTCCCAAAGGTATAATAAACCAATACAATCTTGAACAAGAAATGGATGAAACAATACGTAATTAGGAACAATGGGCCAAGAGGCTTGACGCTAAACTGTCAGCTTACCCAAGGAGCATAGTCTCTTGGTAAATACTGTCGCACTACGAATACAACTTCAAAAGTTTGTAAGAGAAATCATAGAAATCGGCAGTATCAGTGAGAGGCCATTATACGAGGAAAATCCCGGAGGTATTCGGAACTCAAATCTTATTTAATGCATTCACGCAGAATGTCCCGTTCAAACCCCTGTTATACCGACAATTTTGTGGTTTTTCTTTTTTTTTTCATCAGTTGCTGCTATAAAACTTTAATCTGTTTTAACTTTTTTGAAATCAATAATCTTGTTTTAAAACTCGGGAAGTGTAAGTACAGATACGTTCATTAAAGTGGTAAAGAGTGCAAATATACAGTACATAGGATTGGGTTTTAGGGGAAGGGGAATTAGTCATTTTCATCATATTCATCATGACATTTAGCTTTCATTTTAAAATAGTAAATGATGACAGTGATATCATGAAAAAGGCAATGTTTGCATTATTCAGTTTCAATTCTGCTTGATTATCTAAAATGTGGGATTATACCATCGATACACCTTTATCGTTGAACATTGATAACCAAAGTCTTAATTTTCACTATCTTCAATATTTTTTTGTAGAGAAGAAAAAAGATCTGCAATAGAGATGTACAATTTGTACCCATGGAAATGAATCAATAAGTCGTATCTATACAGATTCACATGGACAGTTCAGATACTGAGCAAAATCATAGAGAATGGTGTATTAGTTAATAATCCTGATAACATATTCGACTTTAAAAGCATTGCTGTTTCAATTACTGAGGTTTGTATTATTGAAAAATATCGTCCTGACTTGGTTCAGGTCCTTGAAAAAATGGTCGGGAAAACCAGCCTTATGTCGCGCCAAACTACCTCTTCAAATCATTTCTATTAAAAATAGTTTCTTTACACTTTTACATAATTTTAATATAGTTTATGTTTTGAGGGGACGTGAAATGCTATTGATCTTGATGTTTGCCATTTTGTAACAAAAGCAATATTTACTATGGTTTAGAAAGGCTGCTTCATAATCACGAAATGTTTTGTCCAAATATTTGAGATAACATTACTAATTAATACAATGGACTTGTATTTACAAATAATGAAATGAAGAAAACTTGCCTTAATCCAACTATTTCTCCATTGAACGTCAACCTCATCTTGTAAATTTTTCAGTACATTAAGGCCTTTGAATAATAGGGTAAAGCAATTAGAACCAACACACCGAAACAGCCTTAAAAATTATATGATGTTATTTGCTTTAAAGATTTGCGGCAATTTATACTGTAAGTTCAATCATTTGAATACCCTCCTTTTAAATAATCTCTTTAGAGCTGTTGTTTATTGTTTATTTCTTTAAATTTAGCAAAGTCGTTTCTGTGATATATTGTAATGCTAAATTGAAAAAGTTAAATAAGAAATATTCTCCCTTCACTATGAAGTAAAACTCTTTCTATGTGATGTTATTCCTAAAAGTTAAAACAAAATGATTAATCCCAAAGTCTTTTAATGTCAAACTATCACTGAACGGCACAATTACTATTCACTTTTTCTATTTTTTTTAATTTGGTCTAGACTGAAGAGACGTTAGATGTTGGAATGACCATCTGCAGAATTAAGATTTACGCTAAATATGGAGAGTAATTGTTTCATAATAAAATATAGAACTTCAAGATTTAGTAAATAAACTGTCCATTGTTGTGTATGTTCTAGTGGTTAAAAACTGTTTCCGTTTTAAGTAGCAGGTAATTTTTGTAACCTTAAAATTCCTTGAAGAAAAAAAAAAGATATTGCAACCTTTTTTTAGCTTAAACTCATGACATGCCATAACTATTGCTGTGGTCAAGGAAGTGGCAAAACTTGCAGTTTATGAATAATATTTTACGAAAGGATATGGGGTAAATGAACATGAGACCATAACACATGTGGTAACCCCAACTGCAATAATTTTAATGAGCTGTATGGCCATTTCGGAAATTAATTCCTCATCAGCAGCTTTAGAACCCAAACAAAGGAAATCCATAATTTCAAAAAATGTTTAAAATGTATAAAACCAAACGAAATCCGAATAATCAGTAATACAGCTTAGGACAAAACTACGATGGAGGGAGTTAATCCTTAGATTTTAGAATTTACATAAATTTAGATAAAAGTAATTGAACAAAGTGTACACATGAGATATTTTCTCATGTACAAGTACACCATATCTAAGAAAAATAAAGAGCATACATCTCTACCACGGGGAATTGTTTTACCAACTCCACACTGCAATAAAAGACAAACTCCTGTATTAAATATTTTACGAAAGGATATGGGGTAAATGAACATGAGACCATAACACATATGTTAACCCCAACTGCAATAATTTTAATGAGCTGTATGGCCATTTCAGAAATTAATTCCTCATCAGCAGCACTAGAACCCAAACAAAGGAAATCCATAATTTCAAAAAATGTTTAAAATGCATAAAACCAAATATTCAGTAATATCAAATACAGCTAAGGACAAAACTACGATGGAGGGAGTTAATCCTTAGATTTTAGAATTTACATAAATTTAGATAAAAGTAATTGAACAAAGGGTACACATGAGATATTTTCTCATGTACAAGTACACCATATCTAAGAAAAATAAAGAGCATACATCTCTACCACGGGGAATTGTTTTACCAACTCCACACTGCAATAAAAGACAAACTCCTGTATTAAATATTTTACGAAAGGATATGGGGTAAATGAACATGAGACCATGTTAAAGACATACATCTCTACCGCGGGGAATTGTTTTACCAACTCCATCTTTGAATCTTTATTCTCATAAACACTATACATAGTTATATAGCCAATAACAATACATAATATACACAATAATGGGTAATACATGTATGTGAAATTTTGAATATTAAACTTATTTAACCAGGAGGAGTGTCTTTCTCAGTAAAAATTCTAATAAATTTACATAATTTTTCTAAGCATACAATATTAACTGTATTAAACGATTGATTATATTTGAGAACATTTGCATTTCTATGGCAAAATGTAGGTAAATATTTTGTTCTTTCTTTACTGACAAATTACATGTTATGATGTAATGGAACTCGTCACCGATGTAACTGGAGCCACCGAGATGACAAAATATATCACAACGTGGTATATTCTGCCATCTCCCCGTCTTCACTGGCAATCGGTGACTACTACATCTAGATTGACAAAGAGTAATTATATATAGTAAAATATTTTTCAAAATTAAAATCTGCTTTAAATAGTCTGTAACAGATAGCTTAAAGAAGTCTAAGAATACCAATCTTGTAAAAACTGGTCTTTTAATTTTGCTTAATGCTAGATATAACCCATTGCTTTGAAAAATATTCAGGCATATTCCAAACCTTTGACATGCCACAATTGTCAAAAATGCTTTTCACGAGATTAATCCATTTACTTTCATATCCATAATTATTTAAATTAACATACAATAGTCTATACATTAAAGTTGATATTTTTGAATTATTTACAGTACATAATCTGTAACAAAAATTAATCATTCGTATTTTAAATGAAATTGGGATAGGATATCTCCCAAATTCACCATAAATAATAAAATTCGGTGTCGATTGTTTCAAAAGTAATATATGTTTGCAAAAACGTAAATGTACTTTTTCAAGAATGTCTAAATTTTCAAATCCCCAAATCTCGGAGCCATATAGAAGAATAGGAATTACAGCTTTATCAAACATATCTAATCGACATTTTATTGACAAATAATTAGATCTATTTATATCGAAATTAAGATTTACACCCCAAGCTCTCTACCTTTCATTGACTCGCTGTCGTGCAAAGATTTGTCAGGTTTTCACGTCTGATATATCTACAATGTAGACATTTCACATCATGAATCTAACATTGTGCAAGCTTGGGGTGTTAATCTGGACTTCATTACAATAAAAGGTTTGCCACTTCCTTGACCGCAGCAATATTGCTTGCTTTGTACCATTTGTACCAGTAAAGCTCAATAGAAATCAAGTGTATCTTTGAAAATTTTCAAGTTTTTTTCATGAAATTTAATTTTTTGGCAGAGTTTAGAGCATAGTTATATTTATGTTGACCATATTTCATGGAAAGTAAGGATGGTTTGATTGTGAGGTGATGACCATTTAAGTCAAATATGATTAAGTTATAAGGATGGTTTGATCGTGAGGTGGTGACCATTTAAGTCAAATATGATTAAGTTATAAGGATGGTTTGATGGTGAGGTGGTGACCATTTAATGGTGAATAAAAGGATATGGAGTAAATGCACATGAGAAAAAGTCTCTACAAATACATGGTAAAAAACAAGCAAAGGAACAACGCTTTTATTGTTGTTCTTCTTCCTGAAGTCACCATGACGCCTTCAACAATGAGCTTTGCTCATACCTCATAGTAAGTTCAAGACGGCCCCTAGCACCGGTTTAAGCGGAATTCTTTGCTAATTGTCGAGCAACGCTACATCCATGTCTTTCTTGGTCATTGGTGCGGGATTGTCAACAAACATCAATTAAACTGGCAAAGTGCTCTTACAATCACTGTCATCCTTTGCCCGACAAAAGCACTAGTGTCTTAAGCTAGTGGACAACTACAGCATATAGACAAATACAGGGCACTCATCAAGTCGAATGTAAGAAAACTTGGCGTTATAAAATAGTGAGATGTGGGCACTTAAAACAGGTGGTCTGGATTACATTTCGAAATTGATAAAATAAATGCCAAAATTTGAAAGTATCAATAGTATATCCATATGAGAAATTCTCTCACGCACAAGTACACCATAACTGAAAAACATAGAGAGCATACATCTCTCGCACGGGGAATCTTTTTACGGACTCCACACTGTAGGAGAGACAAACTCCAGTCGTAAATGGTGAATAAAAGGATATGGAGTAAATTTGATTAAACGATGAAGAACAACAAAAAATGCGTTGTTCCGTCATGGTTCTATCATTTATTTGCATGTGAATTTACTTCATATGCAATCATTTTCTGTACAGATGAAAAATAAAGAAACGGAGATAAGAGTTTTAGTTAGCAGTTCTGATATTTTTTTGTTCAATTATCGAAAACAACAGACTGAATCCCTATAGATTTAGTTGAATGACTGTCCAAAATAAAAAAAAAACGACGTTCTGATATTTAAATAATTTGTGTGGAATTTTCTATATCTTTGCTTGATGTTATGATGATATCCCTAGATTTTTTTGATAAAATTGATTAAAAATCATCAAAGTATTCGACATCATCTCGTTTAATATGTACGTAGTCGGATACTGTGAACAATTTGTCTCTTTCCTAACATTATTCTGTGATTCTAATTGATTTAATTGCATAATGTTCGTTCAAAGTATAGCGATTTACGGAGATGTTTCAAGTAAAGTAACAAAACAACGGCAGTAGAATACCGAAGGAACAAGGGAAGCGATGACTACAAAAATCGAAGTCCAAAGACATGGCAGAAACGGTAACAGATAAAAACAAAGACAAGACAAGGACGTGAGACAGCTACAATGCACGGAAATAAAAAGATAACATTAAGAACTAAGGCACTCATAGTGTGAACTCCCATGAAAACCGAGAGTGACATCAGGTGCTCCGGAAGGGTAAGCATGTCCTGCTCCGCTAGCGGCACCCGTCACACTATCAGTGAGTCAATCCGGGGTTGAGTCAAATCCGGTTATGTCAAATCCGTGAAGACGTGAAATTTAGCTGAAAATGTCCGTTTTCATTTGGGACACAGACATGTCATATCTGTCAATGATGTCATGGTGACGGCCATAGAATTTCTGAAGGGATGAAAGTAACAAAGGCTGAACAAATCCCTGACTAAGCAGCTTTTGGGACAGTGTTTTTGCTCTAACTAAAAAGTCACTGTATAAACTGCATGCCCGACAGTAACGAATCAACTGTGAAATGTACACTCCATAGGCTGGAGAGGCAGGTATATTGCTGCTCAGAAAGGGAAAGTTCACAATTGGGAAGTTAAAATCATCACGTTTGTCATACAGCTTAGATTTCAAACGTCCCTTTTCGTCAATGTAAATTAAAAGATCTAAATACGAAGCTGAAGTAGGTGTATCGGTAGTCTCTTTAATTTCAAGCTCATTGGGATAGATCTGGTGTAAAGTGTAACGTAATAGTTTACTGAAATTCTTTCATGTTATGTTTCATCTTAATGCAATTCCGTTTGTGCCGGAAAATAGACAAACTTATCTCCATTAGAAATCTACAAGATTTGAAGGTTTAGTTGGCTTGATTAATAGAAATATGATGACAATTGTCAGCTTATGCAAGGAGAAATTGGATCGGAATTTTTGAATTCAATAATGTCTTTAATTTTAATGTGCATTATAGACGTTCGATATAATATAGAGATTCATGTTCGACAAATCTCTTAAATAAAAACTGTTTAATCTTAGTTTTCTGAATTAGAAGACTTCATAAAAACAAGACACCCTATCTTAAACTTGAAAATATTATGTGTCTAATTCTCCTCTGTTCACCTGAACTAACTCAGAACTGGGACTAGTATAACAGGGATTTGAAACTATTTAACAAACCAGTTTTCTTGAATAAAAAGGATGGGTCCAGGCTACGATTTTCGGCTGTAACTTTTGATTTACTCAACATAATCTTGCCGAAAAGCTGATTTAACGCATATTTACAACATTAAATTTTCATTCACACAACAATGAAATTCTAATTGAAAATTGGTAATAGATGCATGATCTCTTTACACACAAAAACAACGGTTTTTTTTTTTGTTTTTGTGTGTAAAGAGATCGTAAAATTATTGAGAAACCGTCCAATAAACAAATGACAGTTATCGATGATTAACGAGCGCCAGAACAATGATAATCAAGAAAATTTCCTAACTTTAAATCGCTATTCAATCCTACTATTACGAAATTTTACCAGGATAAAGCTCTTTGTAGTGGCTTTATTACGATGGCCGATATCAGCCGGCAAAATATAAATCTTAATTTTTAAAAATGCCTCTAAAAATGCTGCAGCATTTTTTAGTGGCATTTTTAAAAATCAAGATTTACATTTTGCCGGCTGATATCGGCCATCGTACTTTATAGTCATATATAATTTATGCAGAAAAGATTTTTTACAGTGCTGATAAATTTTGACTGATGTGACCACGCTCATACAATTTTTACATACAATTTTTATGAGTTCAAACACTAAACTTTTCCCTGTGTATTTCAAAACTAAATTTTCAACTAAATTTAAAGAAAAATATACCATGATTCGCTTCGAAATTTCATCTTTTCAATCATATAAATTTTTGTAGCATCAAATAATTTGGGAAAAATAGAAAGTGAACTGACAAAAACGTCATGAAGGGTATATTTCTAAAAAAATCAAAATTATCCAAGTTTTAGGGCAAAGTTTGTGTACTTTGGAATAAATTTATTTTACAAAAAAATATACTATGATTTTCAGCAATCTTTTTTCTATAAAATGGTGTATTTTGTATTAAAATCGTGGGAATATGTAGCTGTAAAGTGTACTAAAACTGTCCTATGTTTCAACAGAGAAATACTAAAAAATACGTCGATTTACAGGTAAATCTGCCGCGACACCGAAATTGTAAGAAATGTGAGTGTTTCAAATCCCTGTAATATTAGTCCCAGTTCAGAATAAGCTTTGAATCGTTAATTTTGATTCGTGTTTTTTCACTTTTACTTGATATTGATTAACCCCCATTCGCCACCTACTAGCACATCGATAGATTATTCAGTAACTGATTTTTCTACCAAGTTTCATGAGTATTTATTTATCTTTTTGGGAGCGATTAATTTTTGAAATCTGGAGTTTTGCACAAACTGAACAGGTAAATTGATTGTCGCGCATTGGTCGAAGCAGATAGATTGGAACTTTCTTTATAATATATGTATAATGAAAGGAACTGATACCTAGACATAATAATGATGTTTGTTGACAATCCCGCATCCATGACCGATGAAGACGTTGCTCGACAATTAGCAAAGCATTCCGCTTAAACCGGTGCTAGGGGCCGTCTTGAACTTGCTATTAGGTATGAGCAAAGCTCATTGTTGAAGGCCTCATGGTTACTACAAGATGAAGCGTTGTTCCTTTGCTTGTTTTTTACCATGTATTTGTAGAGACTTTGTCTCATGTGCATTTACTCCATATCCTTTTATTCACCATAAATCTTCATGAAAACACTGTACTTTAAACATTGTACGATAGCTTTAGAAATTCATACCATATTGTCTCTAATGTTATAACGTAATTGTATACCATCACATTTCAACCATGATCAAATCAAAGCATCTTATTCTAAAACATGAACGTACTCATAAATATAACAAGTTAAGATAATAATAATAATAATAATAATAATAACTAGATTTGCAATTGCAAGCAATAGCCGATGTCACCCCAGACTCCCCCATTCGATGATTCCATCTCACCCGCAGCGTCAAAATAAACCTAGAAATCAATTTTCGTTGAAATCCGACAAAGTTGAAATTTCGACGTATTTTGGCGGCCATCTTGGAAATGGCGCCCATTTTGAAAAAAAAAATTCGCGAAAAAATCTTCTCCTTATGTTGATCTAACTTCATACCAAGTTTCATTTCATTATGTCAAGCCATTTCCAAATAATATTTCGGACAAAAACTATTGGAATAATAATAATAATAAGAAGAAGAAGAAGAAGAAGAAGAAGAAACGTAGAATAACAACATGTCATCCCGACTCGTCTGGGATGACATAATAAAATCTTTATTTAATGAGGGTAACACATTTAGTATAACTAATCTTCCCTGAGGCCCTCAAGAACATAATTTAAGACAACATATATATTCATATACAAAATGTGCTAAATATGTAACAATATAATTAATATTCATAACATGACTCTGTTCAAAAGATAGTCCTTTAAAACTCTCTTAAATATGCTTTCAGAAGGTACATTCCGTATTGACACAGGTAATAAATTCCATAACATTGAAGCAGAGTAGTGAAAAGATTTTTTTATATAACTCTGTTTTTGCTTTTGAAATACGAAGGTTTCCATTTACAAAATTTCAAAGGCAGCATATGTTATTTGAGGAAATAAGGCTGAAAGTATTTTTTAGTAAGGTGGTGCTTCATTTTTAAGCATTTAAAAAAGAAGAAGATACTTATGATATAAAATTCGATCTTCTATGGTCATCCATCCAAGATGTTCAAATAAAGGTGTTGATGGAGCTTGGGGGTCGGCATCGAGAATTAATCTTGCTGCTCTCTTTTGAAGTTTCAATACTCGATTTAATCCATCAGTAAATAAGTATTCAGTTGAATTATATCTAATTTCCGTAGACAGGAAGTGTTAAATGAATTTTATAAATTAAGTCATCCGCGAATACGATTTTCACAAAGTTCGAAGTCGGCGCAGCAATATCTGAAACAACGACAGTCCTGAAAATACCAAAGGAAGAAAGGTGCGGTCTGGGTGCGGAGTTTGATCTTGCCGAAAAGCTGATTTAACGCATATTTACAACATTAAATTTTCATTCACACAACAATGAAATTCTAATTGAAAATTGGTAATAGATGCATGATCTCTTTACACACAAAAACAACGGTTTTTTTGTTTTTGTGTGTAAAGAGATCGTAAAATTATTGAGAAACCGTCCAATAAACAAATGACAGTTATCGATGATTAACGAGCGCCAGAACAATGATAATCAAGAAAATTTCCTAACTTTAAATCGCTAGTTAACATTTAAATTCCATCCTACTATTACGAAATTTTACCAGGATAAAGCTCTTTGTATTGGCTTTATAGTCATATATAATTTATGCAGAAAAGATTTTTTACAGTGCTGATAAATTTTGACTGATGTGACCACGCTCATGCAATTTTTACATACAATTTTTATGAGTTCAAACACTAAAATTTTCCCTGTGTATTTCAAAACTAAATTTTCAACTAAATTTAAAGAAAAATATACCATGATTTGCTTCGAAATTTCATCTTTTCAATCATATAAATTTTTATAGCATCAAATAATTTGGGAAAAATAGAAAGTGAACTGACAAAAACGTCATGAAGGGTATATTTCTAAAAAAATCAAAATTATCAAAGTTTTAGAGCAAAGTTTGTGTACTTTGGAATAAATATCTGAAACAACGACAGTCCTGAAAATACCAAAGGAAGAAAGGTGCGGTCTGGGTGCGGAGTTAACAAAAATCGAAGTCCAACGACATTACCACCAGAAAAAAATGACGTTAGACAGCTACAAAGCACAGAAATTAAAAAAAAAACACCATTTGAAAAATAAGGTACACACAGTGTGAACTCCCACGACCCTGAGAGTTACGTCAGAAGTTCCCAAAGGGTAGGGATGTCCTGCTTTGTTAACAGCACCCGTCACACTGTAAGTGAGTCAATGTAAGAAAAAAGTCAGGATGTGGAAAGACGTGAATCTAGATGAAAATGTCCACTGAGTGATAACTTATATTATTAGTCCAATAAGAAATTTCTATGTTTTTTTTAACTGTAAATGACCAATTCTAACTTACTGGGAATACACTGTTGATAAAACTTCAAATATTTGCACATGTTTTTGTGCCATTCAATAACTCTGCTTTGCCATTCCAAATATATTTCTGATCAGATGAACAAATGAGCATTTTAGAACTAAGATCCTAAGAATTATTTGTACGCAAACTGAAAATCCCATGATTTTGGTTTTGTATTATTGTCGTTTATTTAAGGAGGGTCACTCCTCAGGTTTATTATATCAAGGTTTTAAAATTATTATTATTATTTATTAGAACATCAATCATTTTAAGCAAAAATATTAATAGGTCAGTGTGCCCATTTTTGAGATTTAAGCTCCTGAATTTTTTGCGGGAAACCGAAGTCCTCTAGACTTTTCATTCACTTTGCATTAAGACAATAAACCTTTCAAGCAACGAAGGAATGTAAAGAATTTCATCAAATTTTATCATAACCCTACCAAAGGTAGATGCAGTCATATTTTAAAAAGAAAAGTAGGGGTCAGTGTGCAAAATTTTCTAATGCATCATGGTGGATAAAATTAGAGAGTTCCGAAAGTCAGAGGCAATTTCAAAAACCTGAGGAGTGACCTCTTAAATAGAGTTATAACTAAAATAAAAAAAAGATAATGGCAAATAACATTTAGTATGGCAAAGGATGTGAACGTAATGAAAGCGTATCAATATTTTTGAGCAACCTTATATTAAGTACATAAGTTTTCTACTCTTCGTAATACTTTCTCCAACAATACGTTTACATAACACTTGTCGTTTTAAGTGTAACAAATGTTTGACCCTGAAACTCACTTTGAAATGAAAACTGCATGTTTAATTTGTAAAATATTGGTTCATACAACAATTCAATTTACTACAAGTGTTATGTTTTAACACGTTTTTTTTCAGCTGATGGCATTGAAAACAATGCAACTAGAACAAAGCATAACCATATCGGCTTGATTGAAGATTTTCTGAAAGATGTTTGGGATATGTTAACAAGAATTCTGATTTTGATTTAGCTGTACAATTAGAACAGAAATGAATTTCCGTTAAATTTTTCATGGTTTAAGGATCGGAAGATTTGGCGTTGGATGTACTCATGCTTCAAGTGTCGTGAATATTATTTTGTGAATAAACGGTTGTTGTAATTTCCTCCAGAATTTAATTAAGTATCTGTACCTTTTCGGTCTGACATTGATTCAACGTAAATGCATTAGGTTGACAAGATTATTTCCAGGAAAAAGATAACAAATATATCCTTACAGTAGATGAGAAAGCTTTCAAACAGGAAATGTCTTATAGAGAGTTAAAATATATGTTGCAAGACAGCTGAATGTCCTTTAAAATAGAGTAAGAATATTTGTGTAGCTGTCTTACATGGAGAACAAATAGATAAAAATATGAAATAAAATTAAAATCTTAAATAAAAATACAGGATAGATGACGTCCAAATTATATTTAAATCCTTTTGCGAGGGTGAAAAGAGAACAGATACATTATATTCTCCAAAACTGAAAATATAAGCCATGTGATTGGAACATCAAAGACACGAAGAAATAGAAAAGCGTAACGTTCAGTGTATATGTTTTTCTTAAACAGTAGAAAGCTATAACTAATTGTTGTGTTGACTGAATAATATGAGTTCAGAGCGACTTAATAAAGAAGTGCTTGTCTGGGCTGATAGTATTAGTGAAAGAAATAAATGTGTAAAAAATTGGAATTTCAGAAAAACTTCTGTGAGTTAAATGTTGGTCATTTTTGAAATATTGCAGATGTTGTGGATAAACGATTGGTTTCTAATACATTTTTATCTAAAATGGTTTCTGTACATGAATCTGAGTGGATTGATAGCTTAAATTCTGACATTTCGAAATCTGGAAGGGGTGGTAATTAAATACGCACATATAAAATGTTTAAAAATACATTTAAGACAGAGTTATTGTAAAATTCCACTTCTATTTTCTCGTAGAAGCGCTTTCACAAAATTTCGGTGTGGGGTAGCACCCCCTCTCAGAATAGAAACTGGGTGCTATGAAAACTTGAGAGTAGATGAGAGAGTGTGTATAGGTTGTATGAGTGAGGTTGAGGATGAAGCTCATTACATTGTTCCCTTTATGATTCTTTAAACATCACTTATATAATACAGCTAGTACTTTTTATTTTAATGATGATGAAAAAATTGTGTTCTTATTTTCAAATTTTTAAATGAAAGAAGAAATGTTTTATATTGTAAATAATTTTGATGTATTTATGTAATTATATTATTTTTAATGAATAGAATATTTATTGTTCCAAATGGTCCCTCAAAGGGAATAATTACATGATATACATGTAGCATATATGTACAATACATAAATTGTTACATAGAATTTTTTTTCAGAATTCTTAGAATATTTATTGTTCCAAATGGTCCCTCAAATGGAATAATTACATGATATAGATGTAGCATACAATGCATAAATTGTTACGTATGTAAGAAGAGTAAATTACTACAATGTAGTTTTACACTATCTATATTTTTCATTGTTATATGTACGACTGGACAGGGCCAGAGGTACCCGAATTATATAATATAGATATATGTTTTATTTATTATCTTTCATTTTCTTATGAGAGCTGTGTTCACCTCTTATATTGGTACAGTCTATAATATATTGTCCTGACTCTTTTAGAATTCTGACATCTTCATTTGTAAATAACCAAAAAAAATGGCTTCTTTTGGTAAAGTTATAAAATTAGAGCATAACTATCCTACTTTTATGTATATGTATGTTTTATTAGTTTTACGATAGTCTCTCATAATTCTTACAGAATGTCTCTCAATTTTATTGCTGTAATATTGTTAAATTTGCATAATTTAGGATGTGACTTAAATAAAATATTGAATGAATGAATGCAAAATTTACAACCTAATAATCAATGTCCAAAAAGGGATAATTGGTATGAAAAAGAAAGGAAATGGGGTAAATGTCAAGGACACAACATCTCATATCCAGGTGAAAAAGACCCAAAACAAAACATCTGGGGGTCACCATATGGTCTTCAACACAGTGAGGTATATGAAAACAGTGTGTAATCCATGGTATTTTGTTACACATTTATTCCTCTGGGACGCACTGTACCGAGGCGATGGATGATACCCTGTTCAAGCATACTTCGATGACCACGACCTCCCTACACGTACAGGGACTTTTAGATCCTGTTGGCTATGTCCAGGAAGACAAAATGATTGCTGACCGGACAGTCTAGTTTATTTCTAAGAGAACGTACATATTCAGCAAAAAACGGTCACCAAATCGGTTGCTAGTCCCACAGCAAATAGTTTCGAGCACAGCTTACAGCTTCCCCTTTCCTTGTTCTTGCTTCGGTATTCGTTTGCCGATGTATTACAGATAATCGCGTTCATTACATTTTCTCTAATACTGGTAAAATAAAGACATAGAAAGTCATAAGCAGATAAATGGTTAAAAAGGCATAGAAAGTCAAACTCAAACAGAAAGGGAAAAACTGTAGAAAAAACTGGTAATGTAAAGGCAACACTTACGCGGACAACACAAAATAAATAAGTACTAAGGAGTGAGGCATTTTAGTTAACCGAAAAACACAGAGCCCTAGGACCGGATTGTGATAACGTACAGAATAAAATGGTAGGAAGGGAAAGCGATGACAACAGTATCGTATCATTTAAAATTATTTTATTAAAGTTAGACATAAGATAATTGTTTATGCTGGACACAAAATAAGCCTAGTGAATTTCAAAATAGCCCTTTTAATCCTTTAAAGCTAGGAAACAGTAAAAGTTACCAAAAATCTGTTGACAAAATACACAAAGAGGAATCAAAAGTAAAAAATCCCATTGAAATCAGATTATAAATATTTTGGAAAATTACAATTTTGGTCCCTTTGACCCCTTTAAGTTCAGAAACGGTAAGGAATACGCCAAATGGTTACTAGAATTTGTCAAAACAGAAACAAAATTATTATAATAGTGTCATATCTAATTAACATTTTAAGTATAATTATTCTCTTTATGATTAACCTTTTTACATTTCATTTGTTTTAGTGTTTCATTTTTAGGTGTCTTTTGCAAAGGCTTAATTAAACGCCTTATTATAATAAGTTTTAACATGTTCAAGCTAGTATTTTTCATCAATAAATAATTTTGAATATAATCACTTTCTTCAAAATTAACCTTTTTACATATTATTCGTTTGAGTGTTTCACATATTTCAGTGCGTATTACAAAGCTTAATTAAACGCCATTCAAAAGTTTTCATTGGTTTAAGCTAGTATTACTAAAATGATTGTTAACGTTGTTTGGGCAAAGCTTAAGCTATAGTATAACATGCAATTCTTATAAAATAAAGACCCTAGATAGTGTGTGACCGAGTGGATTCTTAATTTCACAGGAGAGAAACCACTGGGTATTTACCGTTGACCTTCCTATGCGACCCAACTTGAATCGGTTGATCCAGCGTAATATCAAATGTCATGTGACCGATTTGAACAAATCGGATTATAGATATTTAAATGAGTATAGAATATTTCATATTATACCATACCTGTAGCTACATTCATTAGATATGAATTACAATGGATTTGTCACGCTTAGGAGGAAACTATGGTATAATATTAAGATCTGCATGTTATACCATTCTTTAGTACATTCGACAAAAATAAGCAAATTATTTTGGAAAAAGATTAAAAACAAATCTAGTCATTTATGTTTTAAGATGTACATAAACTAAAAATAGGTAACTATATATGCTCAAAGAGCTGCAAGTCGATCTATAGCATGTGAAACAAAGCCTTAAGGCATTGTTTGACACAAAGGATACACAAGATCAACTTAAGAAAAAAACTAAAGTTTGATTTGTTCAAAAGTGTTAAAAAATGAGTAATATGCTTTATTCCAAATTTATTCCGTTTCATTTTTAGAACAATTAAGTACAAAATAAGTTGTATGATTTATGGCCGTCCCTTTTTATAAACTCATAAATTAAGTGTTGCTTTGATATGATGTTGGTCAAAGTCGCTATTATCATACTTTAGTGCTTTTACTCAATTCTTTATGATCTTGTTTAAAATAGTTAAAATAGCACATTAAGTAAGGGAAACTACCGGCCGGAAAGCGTCTTGCCCGCAATATCCAAATTTTTTGAGAGAGCCATAGACATGCAGATGGTGAAATTTTTTGATACCCGTTTTAATATTTTTTTGTCGGCGTTTAGAGCTGGATACAGTTGTCAAGATACTCTTATAAAAATTATTGAAGATTGGCGTAAATCGTTAGATCAAAATAAATTAGTTGCTGCCATATTGATGGATTTGTCTAAAGCATTTGATTGTCTACCTCATGACCTACTTTTGTTGAAATTAAAGAATTATGGCTTGTCGAACAAAGCCTTAGATCTTCTTGGTAGCTATCTTTCAAACCGTAAACAATGTGTCAAAATTGGATCAGTCTGTAGTTCCTTTTTGAATATTTATAAAGGGGTGCCGCAAGGATCCATTTTGGGTCCACTTCTCTTTAATATTTTTATAAATGATATTTTCCACTTTATTGAAAAAGGAGACCTGATATTTTCCACTTTATTGAAAAAGGAGACCTCTATAATTATTCTGATGATAATACTTTGTCCTATAGTAGTGATAATATTAATGATTTAGTAGATACTTTAGAAACTGAAAGCTCAGTTCTAATTAAATGGTTTACAGACAATCAAATGCAGGCAAATCCTGATAAATTTCAGGCAATAGCCATTGGTCAAAAAACTTATAATTGTAATATTGAATTTAACTTAGAAGGAAATATTATAAAATGTGATGATGAAGTTAAACTTTTGATGTAACTTTTGATTTTAAGTTAAATTTTAATGCTTATATATCAAATGTCTGTAAAAAGGCATCACAGCAGTTAAATGTTTTAAAGAGGATTGGGAAACACCTTTATAGATTGGGAAGATTAACCATATACTATTCTTTTATTCTCTCGAATTTCAATTATTGTCCTTTAGTTTGACATTTTTGTGGGGAAACTAACACTAAAAAACTTGAAAAAATACAAGAAAGAGCGTTGAAATTTATCTATGAAGATGATAACAGTACATATGAACAGCTCTTAGAAAAGTCAAAGATGCCATCATTGAAAATACGTAGGTTGAGATTTTTAGCTATAGAAGTATATAAGATATTAATTAAGGAAACACCAGAATATTTACATAATATGATCGTTTTAAAACAGAATGCTTACTCTTTTAGATATAAACATACTACAGATGTACCCAGGGTAAATACAACGAGGTATGGTCTACATTCAATATGGTATGCTGCCTCTAAAATGTGGAATGATTTACCTTCGGGACGATTTGTCGAAAATTTTGATATTTTGAATGAAAACCAGTGCGGTTTTCGTTCTGGCTACTCAACTATAGATAACCTTTTTACATTATCAACTTTTTTTGAAATTCTTAAATGTAAAAAGAAAAAATTATTTGCGGCGTTCATTGACTTCGAGAAAGCCTTTGACACAGTTTGGAGGGACGGACTGTGGTATAAATTGTTACAAAGTCATATAAATGGGAAAATGTACAATGTTATTATAAACTTGTATAAAAATATTAAGTCTAATATTGTGTATAACGGTGATGTTTCTGATTATTTTGTTTGTAATAAGGGAGTTCGGCAAGGTGAAAATTTATCACCTATGCTTTTTGCTTTATACTTAAATGACTTACAATCTTTCCTTGAAGACAAACATTTGAATGGACTAGCATGTATTTCTGATGACATTGAAACTCATTTAAATGTTTATCTTAAATTGTTCTTAATATTATATGCAGACGATACAGTTGTTTTAGCAGAAACGGCCGAGGATTTACAAAAACAGCTTGATTTCTTTAACGAGTATTGTAAAACTTGGAAAATGAAAGTAAATGTCTCAAAAACTAAGGTTATGATTTTTTCCAAGGGTCGGGCTCAACTAAATCTCCAGTTTAATATTGATAACAATGAAATAGAAATTGTGTCGGAATTTAACTATTTGGGTGTTCTTTTGTCCAGAACGGGAAATCCAAAATGTTCTCAAAAACTACTGTCTGAGAAAGCTACAAAAGCCATGTTTAATGTACTGAAAATGGGTCGAACTCATAACCTATCAATAAAATGTCAATTAGACCTATTTGACAAGATTGTCAAACCTATATTGGTCTATGGATGTGAAATTTGGGGGTGTGGAAATGTACATATAATCGAAAGAGTTCACCTAAAATTTTGTAAACTTCTTTTAAAACTGAAAAATTCAACACCCAACTATATGATTTATGGAGAACTTGGTAGATATCCATTAGAAAATGATATCAAAATAAAGATTATTTCGTTTTGGTGTAAGTTAATACTAAGCAAAGAAAGTAAATTATCGTCTCTATCATACCGATTAGCATTTGCACTTTATTCTATAAATAATGTTGACATTCCATTCATGAAAAAGGTTAAAAATATATTTGATGAATGCGGTTTTTCGAATATTTGGTATACACAATATTTTGTAAGCGAAAATTGGTTGAAAAATATTGTAAAATCCCGACTACAGGACCAGATTAAACAGTCATGGAATACACTTTTACAAGAATCTTCAAAAGCTAAAAATAATAGAATTTTTAAGGAAGAATTTAAATTTGAACACTATTTGAATGTTTTGGATATAAATGATAGTATAACTATTTGTAAATTTAGGACGGGAAATCACCATCTCCCTATTGAAGTAGGCAGATGGCACAGATTCGAAATTGACAATAGAACTTGCCAGCACTGTACTTCTGGAAGCACTGGCGATGAGTTCCACTATTTATTGGAATGTCAGCATTTTAAAGAAATCAGGAACAAATATTTAGATAAGTTTTATTTTTCAAGGCCAAATGTAATTAAATTTTATAAGCTATTCAATATGAAAAAGCAATCAAAATTGAAAAAATTATGCACCTTTATAAAAAACATAAATAAACAGGTGTCGACTCCTGGCTGATAACATTTGTATGTCATCTCTCTTTTTTGCTGTAAACCTGTATATATGTATATATTATCATATATTTATTTATATATTTATTTTGCATTTTGTATCTCTATGCCTATGTATTCACAATGGTTATGAGAAATAAAGAA
>MJUU01001792.1:32391-92536 GCA_002080025.1 Modiolus philippinarum
TTTTTTTGCTGTTTTGCTATCGTTTAATTTTAGTTTGCTTTAGCTTCATGCTTATGCTTTGGCTTTATAATTTTGCTTTGGCTTGGATTGAGCTACATCTATTTTTTCTTCTTCTTGGAAATTAAAATTTTAAAATTTTTATCCAAATTTTTAAATGCTCTGCTGTAATTGCTTCAGTATGATTGTAATCTCCTGTTTATTTTAACTTTTAAATAAGTCTAATTTATATGTTCTTTTTTATCACTAAATCTCATTAATTTTTAGACATATTTGCTGATTATGCTGTATGCTTTTATGTAGTGCTAATTATGTTTTATGTGTGCATGGTTGTCTTTGTTGTGTTTAATGTTTGTCATTATGTCGGTTTTAAAAGCTCTACAGAGCTTATGTTTGTTTGTTTTATGTTTTACCGACTTTAAATAAATTTTACTTGACTTGTTTTATTTGTCACCGAGTCGTTCGAGTATCTAGAAAATGACTAAAATCTTACGTAAAAGTTTTTTCTTATTCTTTCAAATTCATTTCAAATTAATGCAGACCCATTTATGTCGGACAATATACAAAATAATTTCCCCTATAGATCGATAAGATTGGATTTACATTAATTAATAAAAATATGCTGACAATCGGAAGTGATGGAATTTGAATTTGTTTCAAGTAGTTATTGAAAATATAGGTAAACGTCGAGTCTTCCTCAATATAATGGTAATCCTCATAACAAGATTTTATTAAAAAAATCTTTCAATTTAGATGTAATAATTTTATCGCGCTAATGATATAACCTAAATTGTATCAAACTAATTGTATCACGTTTCAACCAGAATCAAATGAAGGAATTTTATACTTCACAAGAAACATACACAGCCACATAATTAAGTATAGTAAATGAATCTAAATTAGGTCACATGACATTTTTTCTAAGCCATAATAATGTCTATGAACTTCATATGCCAATATAATTTTCACGGATATCTAAGATTATGCAGCAACATTCCCGAGCCATAATGCAAATTGTTAGTCTACTACAACGTTTCTATAGCGTCTTCCAACTACAAATTACCTTCCTACCGTTGAAGCTCCAATAATTTGGTTAATATTAATTCAATTTTTTGCGATGAAATACAAACATAATACATTTAACATAGGGATTAATAATCGAATTCAAAATTCCATGTCCTTCAAAATTTGCTATTGATGCCTTCCAATTATGCTGCATGGTCAATCTAAGTATTTCTTGATCAGATGAACACATTAGCATTTAATAACAAAGATTTTGTGCAAAAACTCAGCTGTAAGCAAAGTGAAATTCCCAGCGTTTTTTTTACTATTCTAGCGATGGGTGGTTGTTTAGTAGAGTCTACAAACTTTATTAGATAGAGTTATCACTATCGGCCAAGTGCGAATCGAGCCAGGAATTTTTACTGTAAATAGCGATGTTATATTACTGTTAGCTATTGAATTATGGGAATATGAGCTTTGTTTATCTTTTGAAGACAATAATATAATTACATAAGAGGTAAATTCTTATTTTATAATATCATTTTTTAAGTAAAACGGGTCTAAAAGGGCAAAATATTACGTTTGTTTACTCTTTAAACGAGTATTTAAATGACCTTATGCGATCCATTATTAATAAAATGTGAATCATTTTTACCGTTTATTGTTATCAAATAACTGAAGGAGGCGACTCATTTTTGCAGTTATCAACATCTATCCATTTTACATAAAATATACAATTCCACACATTACGTTGGTTTTTAATCAGTAAATGAACTAATTAAGAATGCAATTACATGTACATATTACGCTATGTCTTCAGCAGGTATAAGAATTACATGTATGTTCATCTTTATGTTCTTTTTTGTTATCCTTTCCTTGTCTGATTATCTGCATTGTAATGTTTCATTCTAACCTAATCTATTCTTATTCTAATATAACCTTTACCAAGACTCTAGACTTTGATTTTTATAAGTAACACATCCTTCTTTCTTCTGTGTTTCAAAACAGTATATTTTTAAAAACATGACCGACGGTACAAAGGCAAAGAAATATCCAGAACTTTATTTCGAAAGTGCAAGGATAATACGTAAAAATCGAAATACACACCAAAAATGTTATGGTTGAATTTTGCACTTTTATAGCTCACATGGGCATAGCCAGGGTAAGCCCTTGTCTTCACATGGCGACCATTTTCTGTTCAATGTAATCATTTCATTCAAATGTCTTCTATGAAACACCCAAGTGAAGGGGGTAATAATAATGTTTACGGAGCCAAGAACAGCTATCAAGAGCCAGTCTAAGAGGCAAACAGACTACACAGGTGCAAAAACATCTGACAAAAATGTGCATGGCAACGGTGCTGACTTGGTACAGGCATTTCAAAAAGAAACAGTGAGATTAAAGGGTTTTATGGCACGCCAACCCCTCTCCCTTCAATTTTGGTAGCTTCCAGCAGCAACACAACAACAACTGCCTGCATCGAAAGGTCACTGACAGTGAAAAGAAATGTTCATCTCAGTTTCGAGCAAAAAATGAATCTTGAATCAAAGTTCGAACAAAACGAGGCGGAATCATGTAAAGTAATCCTTACCCTAACCCATATCCTTTCATTTTCCTATTTAGAAATAGTCTTTTTCAATCTCTTCAAATTGATGGACCAGAACTGAACTCGCTCTTGATTTATACTTAGTAGTAACTTGTAGACTCACATACCAAATATCAGATGAATTTCTGCAACGATTAAGAAGAAAGTGCGGAAATTCTGTATTTCGCCATCATTTCATAAGTCTAAGGCTTCTAACTCCGTCATAAGTACATTGACCGGAACAAAAATTTAACCTGATCTGTGACTCAATATACCAACTATCATAAAAATATCTGCAAGCATTTTTGGAAAATTAGGATTGACAGATAGACGAACGTACGAAAGGACGGAGTGCAAGCCCAGAGTTCCCTTATGCTATCGGAGGAAAAGGGCTAACAGACTGATGTTGTATCACATAGCCACTTTATTTAAGAATTGATTTTGTATATTCTAGAGCTATAAATAATTTCAATGCATATCCATCGATGTATTGAACCTTATTTAGAGATATTATCTAAATCGGAAAAATATGGGTAATGAAAAAACGTCTTTATACCTTTTAAAAAATTAAACCTTTTCCCTTTTTTTCAAAAATACAAGCCCCTTTGACATTTAAAGTAGGCATTAAATTGGGCACGAAGAATATATAATGCCTTATACCCCGTCTAAAACCAGATTACACCGGCGGATTCAACACCCGAAAAATAAACGGTCCAATGTGGGTTCCGATGTACTTTGTGTCACCTAGCTTTTGGGGCAATTTTGCTTAAATTCGGCACGAAGTATAAAACAAAATCGAGAAAAATGATGTTCCAATCCCCGGACGACCCCTGCCCCACGGATACGACAGTAAGAAAAGAATGTTGTACGCTTTTAATTAAGCGTGTAAGATTAATAATAACAATATAATACAAGATGTTTTCCGTTAAGGGTAAGTACGCAATGTATTTAATAGTACCCTTTCTCTCATGTATACAATGTAAGCGCTCACTACCTGCTTCATACATTAATTCAGCATATTTTCAGCTTTGCACTATATTATATTATGAGATTTTTTCTATGATTTATCATAATATTTTGACAGAAATTGTGTTTCCCTAATACTGACAAACTAGTTTGTTCCCAAAATTATACTGTGGAAAATACCTAAGAAATTAAGATATTATGTCATTGACTCTTGAAAACGGAAAAATTTGTATTTTAATAGATTAAAATTGGTGTATGTCTGTTTTGTAAAGATCTTCAGCTGCTTATTTAACATTAAAAAATATGTGCTTTACGTTAATAATTGGTAACAAAAGGTAAACCATCCACTTTCTTTACACAAATAATTGTTTATTTAAATGAAATGCGTTGTAGAAAAAAAAACGATTGCGTGTAAATGTAGCACCGTAATTGATGTATTTTGGCTTTATTGTCAATATATACATCTAAAACTAGGCCCTTATAAAATAACAACTAAGCTTGTGCGTAACTTCAATCAGTTCTGCACAATTTTTCGCTGTTGTTATAGCCAGTTGAAAAACGTATCAAGGTGGATTCGATTGGGATTTATATACCTGGGATGTTTAGTACACGCGTACTAAATTTATTTAAAATGATAATCGGTTTCGTTTATATAATTTTGATACACAGAAATACGTAAATTTGAAATAAATGCATTTTCGTCTGTAATTTGACGAATTTACAGAAATAATTTATGCATTAATAGTAATAATTGTTTTACTCGATTCGCACTTGGCTTATAGTGGTTATGATGGAAAATAACATATCCTTAGAAGAGATATGACAATAATGGAAGAGCATCAACATTTTTCGAAAGCGTTACATTTAGTGTAAAATAAGAAAAAGTATCCACTCTTTATAAAATCCTTGAGTGAGGTTTATATAAGTATTCTGTTATTACCCTTGTATAGAATGAGTTGTTGCAAGTATTTGACCTGGAAACTAATTTTGAATAAAAAAACAAAATACGGAAGTTATTTCAGTTTCTGCATATGCGCATTTCCACAACTTATATCTCTTTCAGTGCAACCGAAATACTTGTAAAAGCTGATACAGAAATAACTAACTAAAGTATGAATACAAAAAAAAAAATCCTCAAATATTGTTTTATCACGTTCTACTTGACATGTGGTTAACAAAACTGATGCTAAAATTTAATTGATAGCATGGAGCCAAGCAGTTACTACCAAAAGTAATCAATACAGCTTGATAGAATATTTTCTAGAAGATAGTTAGCTAAATGATGATAATTATGAACTCTGATTTGGAAATTTACTTTGTAATTGCTTAATCAAGTCAAACTGAACAAGCTGAAACAGTAATATACATGCATAAAAACTTTTAGTTTGTAATTGTTTAATCAAATCAAACTGAAGAAGTTAAAACAGTAATGAACACGATTTAAAAAAAGAGATGAATTCTTCAATATACCATTTAACTTTGACAAGTTCTTGTCATTTTAGTGTTAGATATAATTTTGTTTTACTTCTGTAATTTTCTGAATTTCCAATTGTATTTCCTGTAGAAGTTAATTAAGTTAATTCAACGGAAATGCATTCGGAAATGGATTAAGGAAGACGAGATGAATATATCCAAGCAGTTACAATATGATATTTGAAACATGAAAACGTAATAATTTTTGATAGAAATGTAATACACAGTCAAAAATATTTAATAAGAAAATGCGCTCAAATGTATCACAATAACCAATGCACTTTTATGAGATATGATTTGTGTAAAACAGGGCACCACTGCAACGGTTTTGATACAATAAAAGTGAAAAAGGTTGTACGACTTATACAAATAACTGTGGTTGAATCTATTATATTAATAAATATGAGTAATGAAATTATTATATGTTTTTCGTCTCTTTCATTGTTTTTAGAGCAAAAAAGTATTACATATTTTTTTTCACTTATGCATGCAACTTTTGTATCATGATACTTAAACGTTTACACGGTGTGTAAAAGTCACATGCAACCATGTTTACCTTTTCTGACCTTTCTTATACGGTTTTCATTAGTTAAAAAAAGAGGCATGCGACTTGTATCACGAAATAGAACATGTCCAATCCCAAATTGTGTATTGTGCAACTTCAAAAAGTCGCATGCTACACAAAAATGCATAATTTACATGGTATTATAGTCATGCTTCAAGACGCATACAACTTGTATCGCCGTTTAAATCAGCCTTTACGGATTTTCCTCACTAGTCTTTCCCTCTAACTGCTTCAGACTTTTGTTGCCACTTTCATTATGACTATGACTAATTGCGAGAAAGTGATTTGTAAGTGAGTTTATTGAACCAAAAGCAATACAGCTTATAGGTATAACATATATACATAACATAATACTATAGTTAATGGCGTCGGAGGAAAGACATATTGCATATAAAATAAGTCACACATCAAAACAGTACTTATTGTAGTCTTAATTCTGTAGCATATTTCAAAAACTTTCCTAAATTCGACAATTCCTTTACATTTTTCGTAGATAACAATTCAATTAATTTAAAAACAGATGAATGTGTATAATAATAACTTTTAATATACCTTCGTCTTAAATCATCATATTTTGGACATTTTAGAATGAAATTAAACTCATCCTCTATATCATTTTGGTCACAAAAAATACATAAACGTTCTATCCTAGGTTGTTGTATAAATCTACCACTTTCAATATTAAGTTTATGGGATCACAATCTATACTTTGATAAATACTTAATACACTCCACAGACAAACTTTTTGTAAGATAAAACTGTATGCTAAAACTATCAACCAAGTGCTTATATAAAAAACATTTTGTAGATAACTCAAAAAAGCATTTTTTTCTTAAACAAATATGTCTATAATTCTTTGTTCGAATAAACTAAAAAATAACTCTTCATTTGATACATGTTGAGCACACCATATGTCACCGAACCCTAACTAAAACAACATACATTTGACATCATACAACCACCCTGAGGCATTATTTGAGTTACATTTATCATACATATCATGATATATTGTTTTTAAAATACAATTTTTGGTGTGTAATAACCGCATCTTAATTTTACGTTTAAGTATTAAAGGAATTCTTCCTAATTCTGAATATACCATCATACTAACAGTTGACTTCTTAACTTTTAAAACATTTTTACAAAACTCTAAATGCAGTTTTTCAATTTCTGTTGCTCTCCGTCATTCACCTAGAAATATTCTATGATCTTGCTGATTATAACATGTATCAATTGGCTGGAGTCACTACAAATTAAAAGGCACTGTTTTTATAGTACTATTTTCGAGGTCTGTCAAACATTGGCGTGTTGAAATAGTGTAGTGCCCCCTGACAATATTATGGCTTTGACATTTAACACAATCTGGGCACACAGAAGCTATAGTTAGTCGTCATATAGAATCAGAATCAGAATATTTTATTACCAAATAAGGGCCCAAGGAGGGCATGATACATCAAACATTTATGATTGGTATACAAGTACAATATTACAGACAACGGTATAAACAATAAATAACAATTAATAATTATAATAAAAATAATAAATAAAGGGATATTAATGCACGTCTACCACAGATGCACTTCATACTATGAAAAATTGAGTAATATTAATAACATACCCGGTGCATTTGGAAAAAAAGAAAAGAAAAATAAAAGAACAGAATGCAGCAGGCACCATGAGACGATGCACAGGGGGGATTGATGCATCATTAAACCTGCATATAAGCGGGAGGTTGATGCATCATCAAACCTGGTTTGACCGACCATTTTATTTATAGAATGCCCGTTCCAAGTCCGAAATATGACGGCTTGCCAAAAATGTTCTGTGTCGGATTGTGTTTCCCTGATTCAGTCGAATGTTATACGGATTGTCCTTACTGGTCTCTTCCTTTGATCGATTCGGAATTTTGTTGTCACTTTTACATAATGTATTTGCTTTATGAAAACCCCATATTTCACTTCCATAAGAAATGACAGGTGCAATATAACAATCAAAAAGATATAATTTGGTTTCTATATTTAGACACATGTGTTTCATTTTACCATACAACATTGAAAGACATTTTCTACCTTTAGCAGCAATATTTAATTGTGTTTTTATAAAACTTCCCAGTATAATATAACATAACGCCAAGATATAAATACTGATCAACCATTTCAATATTATATGACAATTTCTCATCATTTCTTAATTTACCACCGTTTCTAAACACTACAATCTTAGTTTTAATAATATTAACAGTAAGATTCCATTTTTGGCAATAATTAAACAAAGAGTCCAACATAGATTGCAGACCTGCAACAGTCTCTGAAAATATAACAGTGTCATCTGCATACATTAATAAAATAAAGATATGTTTTTACTTTCCACTGGAATGCATAAACTTTCAATAAATTCATTTTCAAAGTCTTTCAAAAACAATGAAAATAACATAGGTGATAATGGTTCCCAATGAAGAACACCATTCTCTACAGAAAATATTTCAGAAAATTCTCCTTTAAATTTAACACAGCCTACTGAATTATCATATAATGATTTTATAACAGAAAACAATTTACCACGAACACCACATCTCGCTAATTTAAAATACAATAGATTTCTAATCACACTATCAAAAGCTCTTTTATAGTCAATAAAACAGCAATACAATTTTTTCTTTGTACATAAATATTTATCAATGAGTGACTTCAAAGCAAAAATTGCACCAGTTGTACCATATCCCGGCCTAAAGCCAAACTGGGCATCCGTTAAAATTCATTTTCATCCGCCCATTTCAAAAGCCGTAGTAAAAATTTTACACAAACAACTACTTAGTGTGATACCTCTGTTATTATCAGTAATATTTATATCATTACTCTTATACACAGGTACAATAATTCCAGTACACCACTGTTTTGGCATATAACTACATTCAAAAATAACATTAAATATTTTAACAAGAAAAGGCAATAAAATCTCTTGAAAATGTCTGAAATATTCATTTAGTAAATTATCTGCCCCTGACGATTTTACGTATGTCTGTTCGGATTTCTTCAATAGTAATAGGCACATCTAACTCTTCAAACACACATTCGTTGTCATTTACTTCGAAGACATCACCATCTGTATCCGGAGCCTTAGCTAAATTCTTAAAATGTTAAAAAAAGTCTGAAGATTTCAAATTACAACTATGATTTTTATAGCCTTTCTTAAATGTTTTTAAAAATTCTTTTGGATTATGTTTTCGCCAAAGATCCATTTGGTTTCCCTCAAGACGAACGTAATTTCTCTTCATTCTCTGTTCATACGTTTTATATGCTTTTTTCGATTCTAATAAAATTTGTCTATCAATATTATTTCTTCGCCTGTTAAAAATTCAATTTACGCTGATATACAGAATAAAGTTCCTTGCATCTGTCGTCAAACCAAGGCTGAAATTCTTATTTATTTCACTATTCTGTCATTTGTCGATAAAGTTGTCGTTCAAGCCATTTTCAGTTCTTATTGAACTGCTCATAATGGGTTTGTATGTGATATCATTTAAACGAAAATGGAACAGTGAAAGACAAACCCCACATGAAAAATATTTATACCACAGAAAAGCTGAGATTTCAAACTTTCAGGATATATGGGGGTTCAATAGAAGTTTTCTAAATCAAAACTTTTATAGGCATTTTTTCACTTTTTTCCTGTACAATCTATATTGATTATCTGATAGATAAAATCGTTATCGATTGGCGCATGCGCACGGGTCGATGAGGATGATAGTTGCGTAATAACTATGCTAAAGTTTTTCGACCATCACATCTAAAGAGAAAAGTGAGATTACTCTTAAGGAATATTATATATAAAGATAATATTTATTTGCAAAATGGGGGCAAGCAAATACAATCACAGAACATACAAACATATCATTTATTCAACAACATTATTAATTTGAATGGTTAAGTCGGTGGCCATTTCGACAAATTATGAATCATATATTTGTTAACAGGTTGGCAGAACTGATTTGATGTTCCACTGTTTCACAGTATATCATATGCATGTATCCTTTCTAATATTAGAAACCATTTTCTATATTATTGTCAGCTAGAGACATAAATCCTCTATGTAATTATAAAGAAAAAAATAGGAGGAAACGGCAAGGAAAAGAACAAAGCTTTTATTGTTGTGCTTCGGCCTGAAGACACAGTTGGGTTAGGTTTGCACAATAAGCAAATTGTATATGCTTACTAGCCACGACTTAACAGTGACGTAACTAACTGGAAGGTGTTTAACGTCCTTGACTACCTTTGTAGGTCTCGCACGGACGATCAGTGACGTGCTAATCTATTGGGTTTATTGCTACTTTAACTGCTCATTGATAATCCAATCCATGTTACATGTGTTAGCACCCATACGACGAAAAATACATTGGAATTCTTAGGTACATCGGCCCTTTTGGGCATAAATGTGTTCCTCACAACACTTAAATTGCATACCAAATCTAACACTGGATTACAAACTGAATGAATAAAATAGCAATTCAGTATTAAAACAAATAAGAAATAAAAAACAAAAAACACGAGGAACATTTTGCTTTTTTATCCATCTTAAAGAACACATTAAATTAATATGAACAGTGACGCAAGACACTAAGTACTAGTTCCATTCAATACATCAAAACAAACGAGTACAAATAAAATCGAGCACGTCAACAAGTTTATTCTGACTTTTAGACTTATTGTCACAAAGGAAAACAATTAATGTACGAATTATCAAATTTAGGTACCATGACACTCTGAAAACCATGCCTGACTTATGAACATTTGTTATTAGCCTTTTCGAAAACTCATTTATCTCCTTTAGATTCTGTTCTATTTAGATCCTTTTAGTTATGTACTCTCTATCAGCTTTCACATGTTTTTCGATAAATGGACTTCAAAATGTTTTTGTTTAATCTGCACTGATGAGACATAAGTTGTCGAAATGCGCATATGCAGAAAATAAATTAACAGTAACTTCGGTATTTTGTTATTTATTACCACTGGGCCGATGCCTCTGCTTGTGGACTGTTAGTCCCCGAGGGTATTCACCAACCCAGTAGTCAGTGCTTCGGTGCTGACCCGAAAACCGATTACTGGTATAATGAAACTTGCAATATCTAAATTTTACAAAATTTTGTTTAAAACTAAAGAGTATCTCCCTCATGCATAGCTCTGTCCTTAGCTGAATTTTGGCTTTTCTATTTAGATCATTTTAGTTTTTTGTTCTCTATCAGCTTTCACATGTTTTTCGATAAATGGACTTCCAAATGTTTTGGTTTAATCTTCACTGATGAGACATAAGTTGTCGAAATGCGCATATGCAGAAAATAAATTAACAGTAACTTCGATAGTTTGTTATTAGAATACTTTTTTTACTGCAAGCTCTGATTGACTAGAGAGAGGAAAAAGGCTATAATTTCTAGCGTAGGTACTCTAAAATTATGAATAGACGTTCAATTGTGCTCAAAACCTACGCAATTAATCCGTTAACAAATTTAGTCATTTTTTTACATGCCACAATCTTCCAGATTTCTGCACAAGAAAAACAATGAAACGACAATAGACAAACACCGACAACGATAGGAACTCTAGATAGAGATAGCCGGACTTGGTGCCGGTGCTAGCAAGTGCTGGCGGTAGGGTTAAACCGGTTTATGGATACCCAAACCTTCTCAATGATCACTTGACTACCAAACCCCTATTCGATATTTGATCGCCATATTTCATTGAATTTATCCCCTTTCACTATGAAAAACTTGATAACACGTGCAAAAACTTATCAACTACTTTATTCTGAGGTACCCTTTCGAGGGAAGGAGGAACCAAACTGACTTCCTATTGGTTTTGCGCAGTAAATGAAACAGTTAACAGAATACACTTATTTAAATTTTATTGATTTAAATCCTTTTATGCAATAGTTTTCTGAAACCTTTAAAGAAATGTTGCATTTTAATGCAAATCATCCGTTTCTGACGGAAAATAGACAAAATTATCTTCATTAAAGATCTATAAGGTTCGAAGTCGCTGTCTGTTTGATTTGCGTTAATTGATAGAATATGTTGACAATAGTCAGCTTCTATAAGAAGTAACGTAATCAGATTTTTGTTTAGAAATAACTTTAAATACCGAAGTTACTGTGAAATTAGTTTCGACAACTAATGTCTCTTCAGTGCAGAAAATGTAAACGTTTGGGGGACTATAAATTCAACTGATAGAGAAGAAATAACCAATATGATCTAAATGTAAAGCAAAAATCAGCTAAGAATAGAGCTTTGCATGAGGGAGATACTCCTTAGTTTTCAATGAATTTACAAAAAATTAGATATTGTAAGGTTCAAAATAGAATCGGCTTTCGGGTCAGCACCGAAGTACTGACTACTGAGCTGGTGAATACAAGCAAATTTAGGAAGTTGTGGCAATACAAACTCGATATAAAGAGTTGCTCCATTGCTTGTTTCTGCCATGTTTTTGTAGAGACTTTGTCCCAAGTGCATTTAATCCATACCAAGTTCATTGTTTCCTTTTTGTTAAAGTATATATATTTAATAATTCCTCAGTAAAACAATTTTAAAAGTGGCATGTGACATTAACGGTCTATTTTAGCGAAGGCGGGAGATTATGTACATTGTACATAAGGGCGTTTGTTTTTTCAACAAAAACTCGGGAATTATAAAAGTCTTGGCATGATAACATAAAGAGTATCCAAATTTAGTGAAAATCCGATTACTTTAAGAATTTTGCATATTTAGGGGTTAACACGCTTACCGGGGTAGCGACCCCAATTTTTTTTAGGAGGCGAGTCATCCTGAGGATAATTGCAACATTTTCCCCACCTCAGATTTTCACATCGGTTACGGTTTCTGAGCTTATCCTCTAACAAGGATTTTGGCTCCAGGGCAGATCACACCGTTACTACGCTGTCATCAGTTTTAAGGTCCCACACAAATGTAGATTTATCACACCAAGTATCGAAATGATATGTCATGTAGTTTTGAAGCTTGAGTTGTGGCGGAACAAAAAGAATAAAAAAATAAAAATCCGAAGAATAAAACAATAAGGGTTCACTGTGGTGAAAGACCTTAATTAACATTTTTAGAAGGCTACTTGAATTTAAGGTATGGCAATGGTGAAAGAGTATCAGCATTGTTCTAGTGAAATGTAAGAAAATATTCTTCATAATAATTTCCACAAATAACATTATTATTTTCACACTTGTCGAATGTAACATCTGTATGACCCTGAAACTGATTTTGAAAAAAAAACAGCTAAGTTAGTCATCCGTTGCTTAATACAACAATTTTCTGTATGTATGGTTTTATCACGTTCTACTTTGCACACGAGTTAACAATACTGATGCTTGAATTAATTGAAGGCACAGAGCACATCAATTAATACCACAAATAGTCATTTATACGGCTTTATTGAGGATGTTTGGCCAAATGATAGCAAAATACAGGAAATACCCAGGTTGCATTAAAAACAGTAAATTTCGTCATGCTGTACACTGTTTCAGCGAGTAACCTCTCATCAGCAGCACTAAAATCAAACAACATGGAAAGCCATTATACAAAAGTATTCAATACAGAAGTACTCATCACCAAAAATACCGAACTCTGGACGTCTGAAAACAAAACTTTACGACAAGCGTGATGATTTCGACTTTCCAATAGTGAACTTCCCGTTCTTGAGCAGTAACCTATTCCGACTTCTCCGGCATATGGCGTGTACATTTCAAAACTCATTCGCTATTGCCGTGCCTGTAGTTTATACAGCGATTTTGTCAACAGAGCGAAATTACTATCTCAAAAACTTATACATCAAGGGTATGTTCAGTCACTGTTGCAATTGTCACTACAGAAGTTTTACGGTCGTCACCACGATTTGACAGACCATTACAATGTTACGGTTTCACAAATGAGAACAGATATCATTTGGTAGATCCAGAGTTTGTTACCGGACTGACTTACACCGACTGTGACAAAACCGGACTTTTCACTGGCAGTGTGACGGGTGCCACGCGTGGAGCAGATCATGCTTACCCTTCCGGAGCACCTGATAATACCTCAATTTGTATAGGGGTTCACACTGCTAGAGCTTTAGTTTTGTGAAGTTCTTGTTCTTTTTTGTTTGTTTGTTTTGTATTTGTCATGCTGTCTCTATTCGTGTTGCTGTGGATTGCCGTGATTTTGGATTTATGTTTTTGGAATTTCCCCTTTCCTCGTTCTTGCTTCGGTATTCGTTTGCCGATGTATTCGATACCGAGGACATCCATCGAGTGCGATACACGGAATGAAGCCTCGGTATTAGTTGAAGCAAATTCTGATTTGAAAATGTAGTTTATAAATACTTAATCAAATCGAACTGTACAATGAATAAAAAGTTTGAAAATTTTTTTTTTCAATATACCATAATACTTGGACCAGTTACTGCCGTATTAGTGACTCTATTTTACTGCAGTTATTTTCTAAATTTCCAGTTGCATTTTGCTGTAAAAGTTAGTTCAGAGTATTTAGATTTGAAATAAATTCAACGGGAATGCTTAATATGTTTACTAGAGGAAGAAAAGACACTTTATTTCTAAACAGTTTGTAACATGAGATTTCAAACAAGAAAACGTAATAACTTTCATAGAAAGCAATACAATTTAAACAGGACTTAAAACTCGTGTTCAATATGCATCGCGATAGGTTGACTACAATTAACAAAATGAAAGACAATCACGTCTGTTGGTCTCTTTGTCTACAAAAAAATTAACATTGGGTATATCTTTTGAATGGTCAGTAATAGGGCTTTCATATTTTTTATGCGTATTCGTTTTGGCAAGGCCTTTCATACAATACCAGAATTTTGAACCTCGTGACCTTGACCTTGGCATGTGATGGACTTTTAAAAAAATAATCATATACTTCAAAATTGGGTAATTCTTTTGAATGGTAAGTGATATGGCTTTCATATTTTGCATGTGCATTCCTTGTGGCAAGACCTGTCAATTGGTACCAGAATATTTTGCCTTGTGACCTTGACCTTGGCATGTGAATAACTGCATAAAAACTTTATCATTGAGTAAAGCTTTTGAATGGTAAGTGATAGGACTTAAATATTTAGCATGCATATTCCTTGTTGCAAGACCTTTTAGTTGGTCCTAATATATTTGACATTGTAATCTTGACCTTGATATGTGACTATTTGGTAAAATTATATTGTTTTATTTTATAAAGAATATAGAGACATTAGACTCATTTATGACAACATGTTTCTTGATGGAAATAGAATTTGTATTGTAAACAGATGTTTTAAATTACTCGGCATATTTTCATCATTTAAAACTTAAACATTATGTATTTCTTTGAATAGTAAGAGATAGTGTTTTAATTGTATTTCACAGGTTTATTTAATATGTCGCCCAAACTTATGTTTACCCTATTTCATATTATTTATCTACTTATTTTCATATTCATTAATAAATATACATTTATATCAGTGATTAGGTATGTTAGTAAAATTTTTATTAGTTTTCTGATGTAATCCATATCTTCTGTATACTCCTCCACTTTTTTGGAGAACCGATATGGCTACAGTATATGAAAATATTTTGATTCATCAATGAAATTATCAGACACTGATAAACAGAAATACAATAACAAAAAATACAATAAGTTAATTATAAATAAAGGGGGTGAAATTGTTTTCTTAAGAATGTTTGGATGATGATTGAAGGGGGTCTTTTGGGAGACTTCTGTTTTTGTATCTAATCACAAACATAACTTGTTGTGGTCTAACTTTTCAAATGATATCAGATCGAATTTACTACTTCATAACCTATCTGTCCTTGTCCATGTTTGAGTGCTAAAGTGATGTCAAAAGCTTTTCAAAATTTAAACTCTGTACAGTTTGAGGGTTAGACAAGTAACATGTACCATTGTTTTTTTCATTGGTTTTGTCTTAGGGTTTCAAAATGGCATTGACCAATCAGCCACCTAACAAATCTTTCAAAAGCATGTATGCCTCACTGACCGTGCGACAAGTGCTGTTAACAGAGCAGGACATGCTTACCCTTCCGGGGCACCTGATGTCACTCTCAGTTTCACTGGAGTTCACACTGTGAAAGCCTTGGTTTTGAATGTTGTGATTTCTATTTCTTTGCTTTGTACCAGTCTAACGTCATTGTTTTCTATGTCCTTGTTTTAGCCTTGTCTTTGTACTTAAGTTTTTTTTTGTGCGATCCACTCCTTTGTTTCTTCTGTATTCTACTGCCGTTGTTTCATATTAATTTGTCGGAAGCACATTAATAATTGTTCCATGTGTTAAATTTTGCTTCGGGACTACTACTCGGGGGCACAAAACACATCTTGTTCTTACTTAACAGTCTTTTATTTAGAATTTGAATTGACATTTAACCTGTGAAATGCAGTATTTATTTTTATATAAATTATCATTTAAAATTCTGTGTAGCGCACAATATTTGTTCATTTAAAATCTTGTTCAATATATTGAAATTTCTGTGCAAAGAACATTTTTATAGGAAAATAAAGGAGATTAAAATATCAAGGAAAATGATAACAAAAACATGAGTACTAACTAAAGGTCTGTTTTCAAGTCAGAGATCCCCGGATTCACAGATTTGGCAATACATCACCGTACAAATACCGTATTATAAGAGGATCAAAAATCATAAAACATGGCTGTAGATAGGCGTCAGAAATGGAGACACAATTACAAACACAGATACATACAAGAAATTCAATGAGCTTACATTTCCTACGGTATTTCACTGATTTCTGTTTCACATAATCGACAGATAAGCCTTTTGGTTATTTATACCAGCTGAAAATTTATGATTTGAGATAGGTACTCCAACGGAGAATTTCGTACGCTAAGTTTTATGATTTATCATAATTCATTGCACAAATACAAAAAGATGATATGGTGCATGAAGACGCACTTTAAGTGTTGTATTTAAATTACAACTCATACTTTTCAACTGCAATCATGAATGCACGTAGGTCCAAGGCAATTTTAATTTTACTTGTTTTTGCAGTTTTCTTGAGTTTTCTTCGTAGTTAATCTCAATTAGTGGCCAAAGCGCCGCAACTCCAAATAGTTTTGAACCAGTTTTTCCTTAGCTCGCAATAGAACTGGTAAATGCGAAGCAAACAAGCAGCGGAAGTGGGAAAAATGTAAGTTTTAATGATGCTTATTAATCCTTAATCTACATTTTTGGCGAATTAAAAGTTCAATTTATTATTATTGAAGCAGATAACTACCTTTTTGTGCCTTTCTATTCATTGAATGCGAACATTTATTTTTTTCTTTGGAGTACATATAAATTGAGAAGCAATACAGGTGACACGTGTGACAGAGGGTTAGCTCAATCATCAAGGAATATATTTGCTGTTAATGCAGATGCTATTTTAGTTTGGATATTTGTCCTTTTCATTGACTTTGAAACAGTAATATTTAATAAAAACTGCAAAAATAATTGATTCCTATTTCGGTAAAACCCTGAATATCTTTAAAACCTGTTTATTTTTGGATTTCTGTCTAGTAACCTTTTATTTGGAATACATTTGGAAATGATATACAAACTTTGAGGGATGACAGGGAATATATCCAATGGCTGAAAAATACAATCAAGTTGCATTAAAATTACGATTGCATACTAAAATCTGCAAGATAACAACACTGGAAAAAAGACAAAGGACAAACGTAAAATCACTCATTTTCAACAACTGAATTGCAAAATTTTAATTTCCTGGAACTCTACAGTTGAAAGACCTACTTTTTCATGGGATTCTGCCTAGCAACCATATATTTGTGAAAATACTTTAGTGAAAACATTCGTTTTGAAAATAGTTTAACCCCGCCGCAATTTTTGCGCCTGTCCCAAGTCAGGAATATGTTGGTCATTGGCTTGTCCTTGTCTTCTTATAGAATTTTAGTTTCTTGATATTTGGGTTATTGGATGTGGTTTGTTTCCATTGATTTATTCACTTTTTTACCTTTCGGGGCCATTTAGGGCTTACTATATGGTGTGAGGTTCCTCACTGTGTTGAAAACCATATGGTGACCCCTAGATGTTTTGTTTTGGGTCGCTTTAACCTGGATATGGGATGTTGTCTCCTTGACATTTACCCCATTTCTTTTCTTTTTCATATGAATTACAAAAATATGTATTACAATTTTTGAAAAATTCCTGAAAAGAGCAGTTATTTTTTCTATTTGTGTTTTTTTTTTTTTTTTTTTTTGCCTAGCAACCATACCCATTTTTTTCACATCAATTAAACAATCTTTTATCAAAATACGAATTGCAAAAATATTTTGAGCCAAATTTGTTAAATTTCCCTAATCTCTTAAAGAAACATTTATTTTGAATCCTGCAAAATAGCATTACTTTCTCTCACTATTTTATCATGTTATGTTTTGTTGGAACGGACTTGATGAGTGTCTTGTGGTTGTTTGTCTGTTTTTTACGAGTCTTTTTGTTTGATAATGGACTTCAGTGGTTTTAAGAACACACTGTCAGTTTATTTTATGTCTGTTTACGATCAAACGACATGAATGTAGCGTTGTTGGACATTGAACAATAATCAAACCGGTGCTAGGGTTCGTCTTGAATTTACTATGAGGTATGAGCAAAAGTCATTGTTGAAGGCCCCATTGTGACCTATAGAATCACAAAAAAGCGTTGCCCCATTGCTTAAGTTACAGTGTATTTGCAGTGACTTTGTCTTATATTCATTATCTTTATATCGTCTAATTGTAATTTTCTGAATGTTTTCCAGATAAAACAACAAGTGTAATCATTTTTCGTTCCGTGTTATAGAAATTTATACATCACTTGAATATACAGATTTTCCTTAAAATTGCCCGTTATGGAGAGTTTCAAGAGTCGTGCTTTTATTTTATTTTTAGGTGCATCCTACATAAGAATTACATAACCTCACAGCTGTATGCGAAAATTCAAAGAGTATTTTTCCTATTCTCAGGAAGTTTACAAAAGTTGGAACCGGGTCAAATCTACACACTTTATGCAACGATTTTCCAATTTGATAAAAAAAAAATCATTCACCTTCTTAACAGCTTAAATTTGTGTACACAACTATATCCAATTAACATCAAAGCACAGACTAACCCGATTGAAAACGTTGTTACTGATGTTTCTTGTGATGATATATCTTTACCAGACAAATGTAACCGTACAAATTTCAAACAGCAAAATACAGAAGTTACCATAATTGATCGATTCTTAAAAGGTTTGGTGTAGAAATTGATTAAAAAAAATAACCTTTGCACAAGCCGAAGGTATATATTGACGACAACGCGAACGGAGCTGTATTCCGGGACTGTTTGTTGCAGGCGAAACAAATGTACCACAGAGGCTTTCGAATGCATTTTGTGCTGTACTGGTGAATTTCAGTCAATAATTCCTATTGCACTAATGTAAAAATAGCAAAGTTTCTACTGAAATCGTAAATGACCATGCACGACAAATTTAAAGACATTTGGAATAATCTACTAAAATATCAAACTTACTAATAAATTAATGTCCGCAGATGGCCATGTCTTCAACGGTACAGATCTATTCAGAACTTATGGATTATCAAAATGACAATTAAATTTTTAAATAATTCTTAATCTCAGAATGGTATGTTTTCTTCCTCTTCTTTCTTTTTTTTCTTTATATTAATTGAAAGTAAGTTATCTGGTATTGACACACACAATAATGATAAATTGATGTTTACTTTCGATATATACACTAGTATATATATATTTTTTTACTTCAAATCAGATTTTAACATCCGGATGCTATTTTCGCGTTCCTAATCATTTATTCCACAGATAAGTCGGCCGAAATAAACTAGTGATTTAATGGTCAGTGACCTTATCTTTTGTAATTGCCATAAATTAATCTAACAGTATATAAGATCGATTATAAAATACAATGATGACTCAAGTTATGAATGTATCTTAGAATGAAGCAATGATTTTTGATACACGCAGAATTAATATCTATTTCGACCTTTTAGGCATTTCATATTTGATGTGTTGAAAAAAAAATTGTCGAACTTGTTGGTACAAAAATGTCAAGAGTATATGGTTAAGGTTTTTAATAGTCGATCTCCTTTTAAAAATCGCATTTGGCTGTTTATATAGGCAGCTTATATATAGTATCAATTGATAGCAGTCAAAGAATATCAGTCATTTTTTAGCTGGAGACTAATATATTATTACCCAGCAGTAAAATAACGAAATATCGAAGTTCCTGTGAATTTGGTTTCGGCTTATGTGCAGATCGAATCAAAACAATTGGAAATCCATGAACCGAAATTTGTGTAAAAGCTGATAGAGAATAAATCACTTATAGGATCTAACTGGAAAAGCCAAAATCAGAGTTATGCAAAAGGGAGATACTCTTTAGTTTTACTAAAATGTTCTTATTTTAGATATTGCAAGTTAAAAAAAATCGTTTTTTTGGCCAGCACCGAAGTACTGGCTACTGGGTTGGTGAATACCTTCGGGGACTTACAGTCCACTAGATTTTAGCAACACGATTTAAGAAAAAGGAAACGAGTAGGCATTTTATTCCTCTTAATGGTAACATAAAAATAACACATATCATAATACTAGAAATGACAGTGTGACGGGTGCCATGCGTGGAACAGATCATACTTACCCTTCCTATAAACACCTGGTGATACCTCTATGGATTTACATTGAAAGTCAATTACTTTTGTGGTGTTCTTGATTATATTTGTTTTGTTTGTTTTATCTTTGTCATGTTGTCTCCAATAGAGTTGCCTCTGTAATCAATGCTATTGACTATTGAAGTTAAATTTTTCAGTTTACTGCCTTCTGCTTCGGTGTTCGATATAATAGCCAAAAATCTTTTTATAAAATATTTTAACGTTAACAAATACACAATACAAACTTAAACAAGACATTGATAATGACAATTATTGCGGTCGACAATTTTTTCCGATGGTTTCCACCTGCCCTGTATTTTTGCCTCATCAACTTTTGCTCTTAACGATTCTTTTCGGTAATTTTGATATAACCCCCATTAAAACAGACAAACAGACTTAAATTGACCAAATAAAACTTCTTTGATTTTGTTTCAAGTCATTGGACGCAGGTGGTGTCTGGATGTGTATAATGGAATAAATTCAACAGCAAATTAGAGAAAACAGGAAGAAAAAAATTAATTAACTTAAATGTTTTCTCAACTTTGTTTCTTTTGAAGGGGATTAATATAAGCCTGTCCTTTAACCCAGTACTTTTAATTCCTGCAGTGTTTGAAATATCATCTCAACATTTTACGTCTGAATTAACTTCAATCATTCATTCATTCATTCATATCTTTATTTCCTCATACATGAGATTAATATGACATTTTATACAGAAATGTTACACAATCAACACAACATATATACATGGAAAATAAGATTCATATTTACATAAAGACACGAAAAAAAATTTCAATTGATCATGACAAAAAATGAAATGAAAAATTGTTGTCACCCATGGCTTTTCAAATTTCGGTTATATTCGGCCGCACATTGTAAAACATGAGCATGACATAATTTGATAAAACTGACTAGGTCGGATTCTTCTAATGATGTCTCTGGAATAAGACCAATCAAGACTGAATAGAGCTTAGCTTCGTCGTATTCATTTAGTTCAACAATAAGAGATAAGTCATACTGATTAATAATAAGATCCCAAAAGTTATCCCGTAAAGGATAAGTGCATGTACATGTACAACAGGCATGTGGATACATATCTCTTTATGTTCGGTTGCATATTACGCAAAGTTTTTCGGATAGGTCTGGAACGTCAGTTAGAATTTTTGTTATAAAAAATGAAGTTCTTATTTCACGAAATGCTCTCGACTCTTTCCAATACTTAGCAAATTCAACGGATTTATGAATATCTCTTCATTGTTCATCTCAGTTTATACGGTTATGCCAGTTGTCCGATTGCACTTCAGAAATAGCACAACTGACCAATGTTTTCCATTGTAGTTTCGGTGGAAAGAATCCATCGTTTAAATATGGAGTCAAATTATCGTCCAGTTTGTAGTAGCACAGAATTTTTACAATATCAGGAATATATCCATATTGACATTTAGAACTATCCATCACATACGAAAAAAGACGGCGTAAAAAAATCTTTTTAGACACACAGTAATTATCAAGTTCAATAATGCGCTGAAGAAATAAAACTTTACGTTTATCTGTCTGGCTTGTAATCGGATGTAGCCCAAGTATACTTTCACACATATCAGAACGTGTATTTGTCTTCAATTGAAGAATTTGCTTAACAATAAAATGTTGAAACCGGTCAAGTTTTAATATGTCAGACTTTTTAAGGTTATTCCACAATTCCGATCCATATAATACAGATGGTAACACAACTGAATTGTAAAGTTTAGTTAATACACTAGGATTTGTTACATCAGAAGGTATTCCTTTCAATGCATAAAACGTATTTTTCCCCTTTTGACATGACTTTATAGTTCTTTCAATTGATTTTACGTCCGAATTAACTTCAATTCCTAGATGTGTGAAACTATCCTTAACTGGAATACTGTCTTGTCCAATGCGCCACAAAAAGTCTACCTTTTCCATGCGGGAATGTGGTGAAAACACATGATGTCTGAGCATTAAATTTGAATCGCCACTTTTTAGAAAATTCATAACAAATATTAAGCATATATTGAAGAGCTACAGGTGACAAACCAACACAAGAAATATCGTCAGCTAGAGATGGGGAACAACTTACAATATCAAAACACCAGTGTTTGGATTAGCATGTTCAAGATCATGTAACAAATCATTTATATAATAGGCCAGATAAGACACCACCTTGTCGTACCCCTTCGTCAACAGGAAAAAAAATAGACTGACATTGGCTCACAATAATAACACTTTGAGTATTAATATAACAATCATTAAAGTGAAAGTCCGCAAATTTTTATTTTTTACCTAATTCGATTCACTTTATATCGAAAATGCTTCATGCAAAATTATAGTGGTGTACCTTTTTTTATTAAGGGAGATTTTTGTAGTTAAAAGTTGACCGTAGTACAGTTATGGGTATCGCCATTTTGGATCGGGAGCGACGAAATATTGATACAGATTATTATAATTTGTATCACTAACAATTACGGAGAAGACACGATTCAGAGAAAGGATGCTGGGTAATCATGGGTTTGACCAAGAACCGGATAATTTTTTAAATTGAAGTCACCAATAGATATTCAAGTCAGTAATATGATCGTGAGCATGGCATACAAGTAAAATATCGTGAAAGATATGATAAATATATCCCATATTTAGAAAATTCTACACTATTTTTCATTTTTTGTCGAAATTCAAGTTGAACAAGTTTTGCCTCTCGTCATCGAAATTAAAAAAAAAATACTAGCCCCCCCCCCCCCCTTTCAAAGCTAACTAAACGGATACATATTCTCTTTCTAGCTAGGGTATATATCACGTTATTCGACGATTTCGTAAAAAAGTATCCATATGCAGTAACAAAAATGCGAATTTTTCTGTTGATTTTTTTTTAAAAATCCAAATGATGGTGCAGGCACATTAATGTGCTGTAGTAGAAAGCAAAAATAATTACAATGGTCTTCTTGTTTATGCATTGCATTCAGTGTACACGATGAAACTGTAGCCTTGGATACAGGTGATAAACTCTTCAATTATGTAAGACTCAGGTACAGGTAAATTTTGTAAATTGGTACAATCAACACAGCTGTCACTTGTTTACAGGTAGGGTCATAAATCATTCTCTGGTCACTTTAAAATGTTCATTAAGGTAAAATAATATACAAAAATCGTCAATATTAGTAACTGCCCTTGAGTTCAGTAATTTTTAAAATGAGAACAAATTGTCAGACTATAGAAAGGATATTTCATTTGGTTTGATAACAACACGTGTTATTGAGAAAAAATATGAAACAAATCTTTATTTAAATTTGGTCTTTTGTTTTGTCATCTATTAAAATGATGCTTTTCACGTAGTTTATCGGCGCAACATGCATAAGAGTAGAGAAGCAAAAATAAGACAATATTTATCGGGCTGGCCACACTGCCTAGTTACTTTTCGAAAGAAAAAAAAGAAAAATGCGTTAGTATATTATACATTCAAAAAGACGAATGGGCAAAAAGTGAGGCCAGTTGATGCTTTTATTTTGTAAATTCAGCATAAATTTAAATGTACTACATCCTCTATAGTGACGTAGAACTGTAAATCAGTTCCAAGTTGGGCCTTGTTACATTTTTCTTGTTCAAACAGCTATTCATATCAATGTCAGAAAACTCCCACTGAAGAGAATGAACAGTCTGAACTTGCCAGTGCCTTATCAAAAGCATATGTTCCATGTTGAAAACATACAGGATATTAGGGGACATGCAAAATATTGTACTGTTACGGCTTCTTTATTAAACTAGCAAAATGGGACATTTTTATGTTAACAAAAAGTAACTTCTCAACAGCGCATTCAGTGAAACTTCTATTTCTTCACAGCTTTTCTCGGGCGAATTATTTATACATATGTATTTCGTCAACGCAACATCCAACTTTTGCAAGTCTAAAGCTTTACATGTCCTTTTGTCAAATATAAGATGCACACCTTTAAAACAGATGTGTATTCAACGTAAACTGCAACATCTTAATTTATCTTTCAAAGTATTGAAACACTAATTGTAGGACTTAACCTTTTTATTTCGATAATGAAACAATTGATTTTGTTTTTTGTTATGGTTTTTTTTCCTCTCGTTTTTGTTTTTTTACTTGCTATTTGTATAATGTTGTTTTTTTTTCTTTCTTTTATTTATTTTTACGTTTTGGTTTTAATATAACATCGCAATGTCAGAGTTTAGATACCTGAGGTAGTCACCTGCGTTAATTTTGTGTAATAGCCGATGTTTTTCTAACACCCAAATATAGAATCATTCGAGGTATTCAGTGGGGATCTTTGTAGTGTAAAATTGTCAACATTTATTTACAAAACATTCAGAATCGAGACGGCATCTGCACCTGTCTGCATATCTATACATATCAAGGAAAAAAAGAAAAAAAAAATTGTACCAGAGATTGGACACAACAATACACCTGACTGTGATCTAATTACGATGATCTGACATATTCATTTTTTTTTTATTATTTAGTGTTCATTGAAGTATAATAGATATGTGCAGCAGAAAATTGTATATTTTCGTCTTTGTTGGAAGTTGAAACATGGAATTTCTACACGGGCGTCTACACGAATAAACACCCCTACACCTCGAAATCATGAATGAAACGTAACAAAGATTAAAAAGCAATCATTAGCACAAAGAAAGTGTAATTAGGCCAATTCACAGAATGATACATAAATATAGGTAAACGCTATTCTAAATATCAAACATTGTATCGCGTTCGTTTTGACAATTATTGTCACAGTCGACAGGCGCGTAAAATGTTTATAAAAATATTGTACTGTCTAGCCCGTTATCATTACGTGATATAGAAACTGAAAACAACATAGATTCAAAAGAATGTTATGAATCTTTTACACAAAATAAGCAAAAATATATGTAAGTTATGAGTCGAACGGCGACTGTTTTTTTTGAAAATGCAATAATGAACTTTTGTCATATCGTTAGCGATCGTTGTTGACATACGCCTTATAGCGGTACTCGTTGGTTATAACTTGATGTCAGTACACAGAGCGCCCTCTGCATAATGTCACGTGACCCTCCATGACTAGACATTTTGTGAATAAAATACGTTTTTTTGCAACAATGAATTAAAAATACAAAAAACGAAATATGTCATGTGTGTCAAAACTATATAAGGAATTCATATTCACTTTTCCATAATTTTGCGGACTTTCACTTTAATAAGTTTCCATAATTTACATTTTATGCCATTTAGATACATTTTATACATTAGACCTTTTCTCCATACCGTATAGAATGCCTTGCGGCTATCTAAGAATGCAACAAAAACTTTATTGGACAATTCAATATTATAGTAAATTGTTTCCTGTAAATTAACTGAAGCATTAAGGCAGCTGAGACCCTTTTGAAAGCCTTGTTGTTGGGGTGTGGAAAAATAGCAATTTCGCTAAGTACTACTTGAATTCGGGGATGGAGAACTCGTTCAAAAATTTTCAACATACAAGGTAGTAAACTAATTGGGCGATAGCTGTCCGGGGAATTTTTTCTTTACCACCCCCTTTATAAAGTGGAACAATTAACCCATATCTCCATGAATTTGGAATCTTTCTATTTTTGACAATGATATTGAATAAGCGAGCAATAAATTTAATGACACTATGTCCACCATAAAGAATATGTTCATGTTGGATTCTATCGTGACCTCCTGCTTTCCGGCGTTTCAGTTATTTACAACAAATTCAATTTCCTCCTCCGTAATTACACCACCAGGCAATACTTCATTACATTTTGACGTTAAATTTTGTATTTTATCATAGGCGTCATCCACTGTAAATTTAACGTCTGTATCGAAAGAATCATGTCTATTTTCACTATATATGTCCGAGAAATAACATTTAAAGGATTCCGCAACGGTTTCTAGAGTACAATTTGTAATAACATTATAAGTTATTTGAGGATATATTCTTTGATCTGAATGTTTACGCCGTTTTACCAACTTCCAAAAAAGTTAATGTCGCATTCTGCAGCTTCATTTATGTCTTTATAAGAGTTGATGAGATACTCTTCAGCCGCTGCATGCTGTATGTCTCTAAAAGCGTATTTTGCTCTTTTGTAGTTACGATAAGAGTCAAACATCATGCCTCGAAGTCGGCCCTTGGCGACCCAGATACGACTCATTTCTCTCTCTTTAGTGTGTGCAGTTTTAACAGTATCTGACCAATAAGGTTTAGTGTTATGATTGAATAGGATTGAATCCACATTTAGGTATTGTTTTATCACAAGCACTATGAAGAATATCAATGAAGTTATTAAAAATAATATCTATATCAACATTTTTGTCCGAGTCAAACTTAAGAGCATCAATGCGCGCACTTATATGTCGTTTATAACTCGAAAGTTGTTCATCTTTTACTCTATGCCAAGCGGGCAAGTGAAACATCGATTTTATCACACAATGCGGATTACAATTAATCTCAAGGATAACTGATATGGGTAAATGGTAGGAAGTGCTAGTAAAGGTCCCTTCACTAAAGATTTTATAAGATCTCAACTGCCTTATGCTATGTGTATTGAATAAAACATAATCTAACATTGTTTGTTCTGTGATAAACGTATAGCTTGGACCTAAAAAAATCAACATCTCCACCTGCAAAATGTACATTGTGTCTTTTCACAAACTCAAGTAACTGACTTGATTTGGCTTTATTAGTATGTACTAGATTATAAGGACAACAACTACTATTTAGGTCACCTGCAATAATTACACTGCCGTAATTGCTAAATTTAGAAAAAAGAAGACTCAAGTATATTTAATTCAGATATAAAATTTTCAATGTTGTCATCAGACGGCAAATAAGCACCCAATATAAAGATAGGTTCAATAGAGGGAGTTGTAAGGCTAATACCAATAATTCGATCAGATTGAATATCATTTATCTCATGTATTGAAAATTGGAGGGAAGATTTGTACAAAATTGCTTTACCACCTTTCCCATGATATGCTTTACAAGTATCAGGTAATTTGTCTGCTTTAGATACACACTTGTAATTTTGATCTAAAGAAATTAAATAATCTAATGAGTTAGGCTTAAGCTTATGTTCAGATATTACACAAATATCACAACATGTATTCTTGAGTAAATTTGTCAAGCACATAGTTGATCACATTATACCTCTTACATTCCATGTCATAATATTAATTGTACCCATAAGATAAAATAGTAATACAAGATAACTAAGCACGTTAATGTAAATGTATTTACTTGTCATTATATTACTCTCATTTGACTGATACCATCCATTCACGATTGCTAAACCATTTACGACATGATATAACTTTGGGCCAGAAATCGCTTGATTCTTTCCAGTGAAATGTTAAACTTTGTGGACATCACACGCGAGAAGTCATTTTTGGTATAGAATAGACGCAAGTATGTTACATTGACAACACGAGTTGTTAGATAGTTCCAGATACCATTGCGCGTAGACCTTATGTCTATTCCCGAGATATAGTATATAGCGGTACGTTTTCTTGACACACCATCAAAAAAATTCATCGTCAGTTGTCTTCGCCTTAGGTGTGATTCCGTCAGTGCGAACGGGAACAAAAATAGGAGACGTTTTCCGCTCCACTTTGTGCAGTTTCGTGCACCTGTATTCTCTCTTGCGTGTCACCTGTACCGTTATCGACATGAATAGGGTCATTAACAGTGTTACTACATCACCCTGTAGGAAGCTGTACAATGGGAATTGAGGGGAATGAGCATTTGAACGGAGGGTAGAGAGCTCAGGTAAGACTTTAAGTATGCAGACGAAATGACTTTTTCGCATATAACTATTTAATCAACAATTTTTGAACAAACTATTTTCTATATTTTATACGCCTATAGTTAGAAGAAAACATTTGCATTACGGGCCTTTCAATAGTTCTTTCAAATAAAATATAATTGCAATTTTCTTTTTTGAACCAAAATTTTGAGGGTAGAGAGCTCCGTTCAATTGGTAGTGAGCCAGTATTTCATGTATTGAACGGAGGGTAGTGAATGTATTGAACGGAGGGTTGCGAGCACGCAATACTGAATAAAATTCCATGAGCAATATTACTGACGATACAGTCGTTTAAATACTGAATATTTATGAAGGGCCCTTTAGGGTCTTCCTGTCATGAAATCACGCATCTAAAGTAGTAAAACCATTTAGGCGTAAATTTTGTTCCTGCATAAGGTCATTTAAAAAAAAATGCTCAAATTTTGTCGAAAATCTAGAAAATCTAGATGGTCTCTTGTTACTAGTCCTGTTCCTCGAGATAGAATTAGTATGTGCCACGCATGTATGTTTTCTGACATATTAGCAGTCGAACATGGTTGTAAGCAGCCTTTTGTGTCAATTTAAGCTATTTTACAGTGTTGCGGAAGATGAAACTACTGGAAGGACACCGAGAACCCAAACTATTTTTTTTTGTTGCGAGTGTATACGCATTTGCCCTTCCGAATGACAGTTTCTTGGGGTTCTATGCAACAAATTTAAACAATAACCAACAAAATTGCATTCAAGTGGCAATTTCAATGACTGAATCTTTTATGTAAGGGTATGAAAATGTAGACAGCAATAAAAACCCTGTCATTGATAACCTGGAGTTTTCTATGTATCATGTGCGTTTTTGGCACATGTACGTTCACTCCATATCCTTTCATTTTTTTCCTATTTAATTATTTTGTTATGATAGTGTATACAATAGATCACCTGTAAAAAAGTTTTTGAGAAGATTTTTAAATGAATTCGTAAAATCGGTATATCGGTATGCTGAAGGAAATAATTTCACGGGAAAAAATCACGTATCATGACTATTAATAGAGGTATAATTCGCGAATCAAGCTTACAAAAAAAAACTGTTCACGAATCATGCGTTAGCCCCTAAGTGTCACATGAGCAATATCAAAACATTATTAATGGAAAAGATGTGCAATTCATTTAGAAATGGATCTTCACTATAATTCCTGGCATAATATACATATCTATTAATACATGGCCTTTTCCATATATTTCATCCCGAGGTGTCAGCCGAGGGCTTATGTGATATGATAACTGTGTGTATATGGAAAAGGCCATGTTCTAATTTGTTTAACATAAACTTTCAATTAGGAATTATCGTCATATCCGTGCTGATATGAAGGCGGAAACGATCACCTCGGATACCAGTAAGAAGGAATATTGGATTTCTAAACCTATTGAAATAAATATATGCCACATAAAAAAACAGACTATTTATGAAATTGAAGTGCGTTTATAAATTTTCCTTTATGACAATTCTTTAACTAAAACAAAAATACTTTCAACGATATCTTTGATCATTTTAAATAAATCCTAGTAACGAAATATTTTACAAGAAATAAATAAAAAATAAACAAATGAAATTAAAAAAAGCAAAAACAACAAACTGTTAAACATAACTAACTGGTCCACCCATATGTTTGACATATTAGCATCTACATTTGTAGTCATACAGTTATATACCACCCACAGTATTATTGTATAGCAATATAATATTTCCTTAGGCCTAGAAGCAACCAAAAGTTAGCGTTCAATAAATTTTCACCTCGTTGAATATATATTGCACTCGTAAGGTCGTGCAATATTAAATTCTACTATGGATAATATCCCTCATTATTCATGCAATAACCCTGCAATAAAGTTGTTTTGTATATATTTCTCGCAGTCTTTATATCTAAAAAAATGTCAAGCATTTTAAATACCGAGGGAAAATGGATTTGATATTTGTATTGGTTTAACTTTGGATTTGCTTATTGCTGAGATTTGATTTCATACTGGAAGATAAAATTCGTGAGAAATGTACCATATCATCATTTCCTTGAGTACGCTATATGTTATCGTTTGGCTCGCTACCCTCAGTTCATATGCCTCACTACCTTTTGAACGGAGCTCGCTACCCTCCAGTTTTCCGTTCAAATAAACTTTCGTAATTTGTGGCGATATTTCAAAAAACAGTTTCATAAAGAAGAAATATATTATTATTTATGCACTTTTAAATCAGATATTCCCTTAAACATAGCCCTTTAACAAATGTAAACTATATTTCTGTTACATATTCCATCTTTGTCTGCAATGTTTTGATTTACCGGAGCTCTCTATCCTCCGTTCAAAAGCTCATCCCCTCATCTTCCATTGTACAGCTTCCTACGGGGTGTACATGTAACTGACGAAATTTGTGATATCGATTTACCTTGTGTTTCACATACTTGATCTTTAGATTTAACCTGTTCTTTATTTTGGGTTCCTTTCGGGGAAGCAGCACTAGCATATGACTTAGCAAAATTCAATTTAAGATCGTTGGGTGTTTTTTTTTGTAAATTCGTATGTAGCTTAGCGTGTCGTGATAGTTCTGCTTCAACTTTATCAACAAATTCATTGTATACATCAAAATCAAAATCACCAACAGATTTCACTTGCTGAGCCAATAGTTTATGACTTGCGTCATATTGGGCAAATTTACGTTCACACATGTGAGACAGAGTCAAATTTTTCAGATAGAACAGAAAGTTCCGACTTCAGTTTTGTATTCTTGTTCTTTAGTTTTGTAATGACCTTTTGGTTGTCATTATCGGACTTTTCTAACGCACATAATCTCTCTAATGCCGATTGTAAGGTAGCCCTTGTATTTACATCGGACATACTAGTATTTAACTTTGAGGTTTCACATGCAGATTTGGATTCTTCTTTACGGAAGACTTCGTCAATGAAAGTTTTATCACCATTTATGAACATGTACAAATGAAAACAGTCACGTGCATATTTATGTGATGCAGAGCTTTTCGTTGTAGTTTTACGGTTGAATAATGAACCCTCAGGACACCCCTCTATAGCTTTCGTCCGTCCTGCTAATATAGTTCTGTACCAGGTTATGGTATTTTTGTTTTCATTTACAAGATCAGTTAACTTTGTAAATCCTGGGAGCATTGTGAGTAGGGAATACTATCAACGGGTACATTGTTTACATCGTGACTGTCAACAATGGATAGATGGGTACCCGGTTCAGTTAATGAACATATAATTTGACTATTATTGGGGGAATACTCCCTGTACATAAAATTACAACTGATATAATCATCACAGTTTCCAACGTTACTATCTACATGTCCTAATGAATATATTGAATCACTAAATTCCAAGTTTTTGTTCAGCCGATGAGACCCACTGTCGACATCGGCGGCCATTTTTATACCATATCAAAAAGTTACTACCAAATATCGATCACATGCCGAGTTCCAATTAACATGATCAATTAGCGAGCTATCGTTATACAGGCGGCATCGCAGATGGAACGATTGAAGTCGTGTTGTTGTAGCTCCTTCTATATTTATACCTCCATGGTTTTATCTTTGTTATGTTGTCTCCTATAGATATGCCTCTGTGTGCAATGCTATTGACTCTTTCAGTTTACTGCCTTCTGCTTCGGTGATCGATATAACAACCAAAAATCTTTTTATAAAATATTCTAACGTTAACAGAAATACAATACAAACTTACACAAGACATTGATAATGACAATCATTGCAGTCGACAATTTTTCCGATGGTTTCCACCTGCCCTGTATTTTTGCCTCATCAACTTTTGCTCTTAACGATTCTTTTCGGTAATTTTGATATAACCCCCATTAACAGACAAACAGACTTAAAAGAACCAAATAAAGCTTCTTACAGTTTGTTTCAAGGTGAGTGGCTGTGTCTAATGGAATAAATTCAACAGCAAATTAGAGAAAACAGGGAAAAATTAATTAACTTAAATATTTTCTCAACTTTGTTTCTTTTGAAGGGGACTCATATAAGCCTGTTCTTTAACCTGGTACTTTTAATTCCTTCAGTGTTTGAAATATCATCTCAACATATTACGTCTGAATTCACTGCTTTTGTATGTAAAAGTGTACAGCAATTATCTTCAAAAACCAACACTAGCTGAGACAAAAATTTAATTTTTAAGGATTACGCTTGTTATTAGTATCATTCAAATAGGCGGCTTCATCATGCTTTGACAAATAAAGTTAGACATTGCATTTGTTTATTTGTGTTGGGTTATATATTTTGGTAATTAGATTCACAAGTTTTTGTTTCATCATCCAAGCAGAGGTGCATAGCTCTATCACCTCCATCTGCCGAATATTTGATTTACTTAGTCTACAATCTCTTTACCGGAAGCCGCTTACGGTTCGAAATTTTAGTAGTCAATCTATGATTTTAAGTGGTCGGCGGTGAAAATACCTACCGCGGTTTGAATATAGACATATGAAGTGAAGATTGTGTAAAGGAAAATATTTCCCCAGAATATCAAGATATGGATTTACCATGCCCTATTACTCTTCACTATGACGTCGTATAAAATATTTTACGAAAGGATATGAAGTAAATGAACATGAGACCATACACATATGTTAACTCCAACTGCAATAATTCTAATGAGCTGTATGGCCATTTCGGAAATCAATTCCCTATCAGCAGCTCCAGAACCCAAACAAAGGAAATCCATAATTTCAAAAAATGTGTAAAGTGCATTAAACCAAACAAAATCCCAATAATCAGCAATATCAAATATAGCTTAGGACAAAACTACGATGGAGGTAGTTAATCCTTAGGTTTTTGAATTACATAAATTCAGATCATAGTAATTGAACAAAGTGTGCACATGAGATATTGTCTCATATACAAGAACACCATATCTAAGAAAAATAAAGATCATACATCTCTACCACGGGGAATTGTTTTACCAACTCCGTACATCATTACGTATTTCACACTTTGAAGTCATATAAATCGGTCATTTTAGAGAAAATCCCTCCTATCGGTGTTGCAGAGGTGATATCTAACGAAGGAAGAGCAATGCACCTCTGATTATTGTTATTTTCCCGACAAACGTCACAAACATGTCTGCCCCGTGTGAGCAAGAATGTACTTTAAAACATAATTTCAGGACGTTTTAGGCTTTATGACGTGAAGTTTTTTATATTGATCTATACTGTGACGTGTTGAAATTGGTCTTGTTATTCCTTATACCAAGCTCGGATACGGTCTATTGGACTGAATCAAGCTGAAATTTCCTCAAAATAGAACTGTCTATTGGTAATGTGGTTAAGTATTCTTTATAGATCACATGATTTTGTAGGAATACACTATGATATTTTCTTTTCTTATGGTGTTACACTGTACGTGTTCTGGATTTTTGTGGTATTCGTATTTGAAACATTTCATTTGTTTTTCCTCATTTCAAATTGATATTATAACCTCTTTTGTTACTCAAACTTCCAAATAGAAAATAATGAAAGGATATGGAGTGAATGTACATGTGACAAAAATGCACACGATACATAGAAAACTCCAGATTATCAAGGACGGGGCTTTCATCCCTGTCTACATCTTGATGTCGCCTGAGGGTCTTCAACCAGAGGTGAACAATAATCACCCCCTCGAGAGAGATCAAGAAGGCCCCTAGTGTGCAGTTAAGCGGTATTCTTGACAAAAATGATATCAAGGTCACTCCCTTGCTCCCTTGCCAATGAATGGCAAACAAAAAGACAGAAGGACGAAGAAATTAAAAAAAAAAGTTACAACACAAATGGAGCCATTCTGTTGTGCAGTGGGTTGTTTCCCAATTGATGCATGTTTTTTTTTCTTTTTTTTTGGGGGGGGGGGGGGTAGCGTTTTTTAACTTTTTAATATATGAATCCAGAAATTGGTACTTCCAACATATCGGCAAACGAATGCCGAAGCAAAAAGACAGAATGGAGTAAAATTCTGAAACATTGTGGTAACACTAATGGAGGCAATCTGGTATGTATTGGATCGTTTTTCAATTGATACATGTATTTTTTGTTTAAATAAACCTAAATGCAAATTAGATTCTTCATGTTTTATGCATTTTATAGTATTTAGAACCACTCATTTCTCATTTAATGGATCGAATATTATGACGACATGTATTTATATTTGTACATATGTTGCACGCACATGAAAGAGCCAGTGAACATATGTCAAAAGTTTTAAATAATATTTTCCACATTATACAGTATGTATAATACCCTTTATATGTTTTTAATGCCTATTGCATTCCTGTTTGATGTTGTACTGTTGACGTTTCATCGTATTATTTATGATAGGATAGAAGATTGTCATTTAGTACACATGCGATTTGACTTTATACATATTATTATTTGACAAACAATAAGTGCTACTTTATTTTCGGAGATTTTCATTGTTGAATTTCCCATTTAGCAAGAAAATTTAATTTGGAAACTTGCAATACTAGTATCTAAATTTAAGTAAATTTTGTTTAAAACTGAAAATAAGAGTATTTCCCTCGTGCATAGCTCTGTCTTTTGATAGTTACTGCTTTCTATTAAGATCCTGTAGGTAATTTGTTCTCTATCAGCTTACACAAAATTCCGGTTTATGGACCTACAATGTTTTGATTTTATTTGCACTGAAGAGACATAAGTTGCAGAAATTGCCTTATGCAGATACCTAATACAGTTATTCGGTACTTTGTTATTTCTAGTAGGCAGTTGCAACTGCAGAAAGCCTGTTAGTCCTCAAGGTTATTAACCAAACTTGCAGCCAGAACTTCAGTGCTGGCCCGAAAACTGGTTTTATTTGGAAAATTGCAATATCAAAATTAGAAAATTCTGTTTAAAACTAAGGAGTATATTTCTCGTTCATAGTCCTGTCATTTTCTGGTCTTGGCTTTTCTATTTTTACGATCGTGTCGGTAAGTCATTCTGTATCATCTTTTACAATATTTTGCAAAATTGTATTTTAAACTTAAGAGTATCTCTCTCATGCATAGCTCTGTTCTTAGCTGAATTTTGGCTTTTCTATTTAGATCCTTTTAGTTATTTGTTCTCTATCAGCTTAAACATGGGCTGAAAATTTGGGTTAATGAATTTCCAAATGTTTTTTTTTATCTGCACTGATGAGACATAAGTTGTCGAAATGCGCATATGCAGAAAATAAATTGAGGGTATCTTCGGTATTTCATATTTATCACCACTGGGCCGATGCCTCTGCTGGTGGATTATAAGTCCCCGAGTGTATTCACCAACCCAGTAGCCGGAACTTTAGTGCTGGCCAGAAAACCGATTTACTTTGAAAACTTAAATTTTGTTTAAAGCTTTGATTTTATTTGCACTGAAGAGACATCAGTTGTAAAATCGTCATATACAGCGACAATTTCAAATGAACTCCATTATATTTTTATAGAATAAAGAGTAAAATCTATAAGGCATGTCCACTACTTACACTTGTGTACAGTTTTTCAGAAGCTTACCATTGCTAAAGAAAATGATCTTAATTATTAATTGATGGTAGATCGACAGAAAAAAAATAAGAATTCAGAAATAAAAGTAACGTTTCATTCGGGATAAACGGTTTATGTTAAAGCCCGTAAGTCCCTTTATATTATCTATCAAGTTATACAGTACTAAGTGATGGCCCATTAACGAATATATTCGAAAAGTGGCAATATCTTAACTTTGTAAAGGGTTTGGCTCTGTATAGCCCGTTATTGACCCCAAAAATTATCATTCTTACATAAAGCATTCTTTTAAGAAAGAAGTGTAATGCCACAAATAGTTGATACATTTCGTCAAAAACTTGATGTTTAACTCACGACTTAGTCCAAAATCGTGAATTTTTACAAATTTGTTAATAATTGCATTAGTTTACCCATTTTTGGCCAATGGTACAGCCTCGAAACGCGACTGTCAGATATTGGTAAGTGTTTTTTTAGCATTTCATCATAGATTTCTACATTTATTAGTTTTAATGTCATGGTTAATATCTAGGACATGTTCAACATAATTTTCTGCAAATTAGATCCTGTATTCCAAAGAATTTGATTTGAAAAAAATGTGTGAAAGAAAAGACTTCTGTCGTCTTTTTATCGGGCAGTGGATGACAGCAATTGTAAGAACACTTCGCCAGTTTACTTTAAGTTTGTTGACGATCCCGCATCCATGGATCATTAGGATAAAAAAGCATGGATGTAGCGTTGCTCGACAATTAGCAATGAATTCCGCTCAAACCGGTGCTAGGGGCCGTCTTGAACTTGCTATGAGGTATGAGTAAAGCTCATTGTTGAAGGCCTCATGGCGACTTCAAGATGAAGAACAACAATAAAAGCGTTGTTCCATTGCTTATTTACCATGTATTTGTAGAGACTTTGTCTCATTTGCATTTACTCCATATCCCTTCATTGATAATTAAAGACTTTCATTTATTAAATTTTTTGTCCATCTGTATACATATTGCTCACATCTCCAACTATACTTGCCAAGTTTTCTTACAATCAACTCGATGAGAGCTCTGTGATCGTGTATATATAATGTATTGTCTATTTGTCCCTTTGTCGGGCAACGGATGACAGTGTTTGTAAGAGTACTTTGCCAGATATGTTATGCTTGTTGACGACCCCGCACCCATGACAAAAAGGATACATGGATGAAGCGTTGTTCAACATTGAGCAACGAATTCCATTTAAACCGGTGCTTAGGTCGTCTTAAACTGACCATGAGGTAGGAGAGTTTGCTCTTTGTTGAAGACCTCACGGCGACTACAAGATGGAGAACAACAATGAAAGCGTTGTTCAATTCTCTTAATCTTACCATTTATTTATAAGGATTTGTCCCATTTACATTACTCCATATCCCTTTATTTGTAAATTTTACAATTTAGAAATTAAATCATGACGTTTGTCATATCATCTGATTTCAAAGATTCGGGCTCAGTCAAACAAAGATAATCCTATTTCAGCATTTTCAAACCTGAAATAAAGGACCGATTTCCAATTTTATGAACCTTGGATCTATATTGAAACTCGTCTCTTTACTGTATCAAAGTACAGATATTCATCAATTTTATTGCATTCTATTATAATTTTATATGCCTGCTAATCTAATAGCGACTTGATTTTCTTCAATTATTGATGACACAAACTACTTCAGCATAATTTCATAATTCCAAGACGGCTTCTCTTCTGATGAAACACAATTACGGATAATGCATACCAGTCTATTTTTGAAATAAAGTATAGATGATTGACGATAAAGTACAATACTTTCTCAATTTATTTGAGTATGAATTTACAAGACAGGGATATGATACTTAGGCAATAATAGTACACAATTAGAATACCCGTGGGCGTCAATCGTAGATTTGGCGTTAAAAATACAGTGTACAGGCGACGCATAGCGGATCCTGTAAACGGATATTTTGACCGTCAAATCATGATTGACCCCCTAGAGTATTCAAATAATGTAATGTTATTGCGATTCTAATGCAATTAAACGATTTCATGTTCTATTTTTCACTTGTGTTTTTGTTACCGTTTTAGGAACCAGACTAAAGAGGGAACTTACTTTGTCCCAGATGTGTAGATGGTGGAATTGACGGTCATTCTTGACCAATCGAAACCTCCGTTATATAAATATTGCAATGGAATTTGTCATAGATATCACAAAAGGGAAAAAAAAACACTTCAAGTTTTGTATTAAAAAACTCTCTTTACACACTCAATATGTCAACAATACTTACATGCCAGCTCCTTTGTTCTAACTGGGGTGATCTGAGTCGGATCACCCCAGCAATCTCACCCCAGTTAGAACAATGGATATTTTTACTTTTTTTTGTCAAGACCAGATTTTGAGAACTACGTTCAGTTGTTTTGGACTTAGTAAAATTTTACGATTTACTATCCATAAAATTTTTAAAGATAAAGATTTTAAAACTTTTAAAAGTTAAAACTTAAAACTTTTAAAAGCTAGTGTCGCTAGCGGGGCAAGACATGCTTACCCTTCCGGAGCACCTGATGTCACTCCCGGTTTTCATGGGAGTTCACACTATGAGTGCCTTAGTTCTTAATGTTATCTTTTTATTTCCGTGCATTGTAGCTTTCTCACGTCCTTGTTTTGTCTTTGTTTTTATCTGTTACCGTTTTTGCCATGTCTGTTGACATCGATTTTTGTAGTCATCGCTTCCCTTGTTCCTTCGGTATTCTACTGCCGTTGTTTTTTAAAAACGACATTGTCCATATCCGTTTACTAGACTTCTACCTTACCTACTACACCAGAAACTCGCTGGACATTTGGTGTTAAAAAATCGTATATAAAATATTGTTGTGGGCACAATAAGGATATGTATTATTATTATAGTATAGAATATTTATTTCATGATATTTGAAGCATGGAAATAATTCGTAAGAATGTGTATCGTCTTTCGTTAGCTTAATAAATTAACTGGGATGTAAATCAATTATCACACTCGGACTTGGTGTGGTGAATAAAAGGACTCCGGCCGTCGGGGTGATATTATACCGACACACCGCGTCCCCGTGTGATAACTATTACTGAACAATAAAAAGGTATACGTGCCTCAACCAAGCGAAAAGTGAACCAAAGACTTTTGTGCGGTTATGCGGATGTAAACTTGGATTCTATTGGCTGATTAACCACCTGCTAAATAACCATGTCCGCCATACATAACAAGAAAATCAATAATCGTGATAATGTAGTGTTTCACATTAACAAACATGCAGTAAGCATAGAAAAAAAAACATATCGAGACATTAAACATAGTTTACTTCTGCGTAATGTACAATGTAACAGTGATTTCAGCCTGAAAATTAAAATACGAAAAACATCTATATTTGGAATAACATGTAAATTATCTGCGCGTTCATTTCCAAAGGTTTCCGCTCAGTGTATTTCGAAAACGTCATTTTGCTGGTACAATCTTTATACAACTTGAAAAATCAATAAATCACTCGGTTGTGTATTGTTCATGTTACGCTATCAGTTGGTATAGTGTTTTTTTTAGAATCGTGTAGTTAAATGTAGGTCATTTTGTAATTATCGTTTTCGTAGTTTAATGCAAACTGTGGTTAGCATAACCATACAAAAATGTTATCATGCATTGAACCAAATAACATGATTATTTAGATAGTGTCGAAAATGGTTGAACGGTGCGGCTGACGCCTTGCCGTTCAACGATTTTCGACACTATCTAAATAATCATATTAAGTGGTTCAATGCATGATAACTTATATTGCCCAACGGATCCGGAACGGTTGGATACAATTAAACGTATTACATGTTACGTTTTCAACTATAATAATTACGTCAATTAATGTTTGAATAAACGTTCTTCCAAGAGTCCAACTCCGGAATGTTCCGGGTATTAGAATGGCGGGTCAAAGAGGTCAAACGGGGTAAAAATGGCGTCCCGCTGTATGAGGGCAAAGGGAATAAATTCTTCAATCAACATATGAAAGGTATTTGTGATTTGAAAAAGGCCGAACATGTCATAAATCAACATTTTATCCCAGGCGGGTCATTTCCAACCAATTTATTTTAGGTCAAGATAATAAATAGGAGAATTCCTAGATTACGCTCAACTGACGTCAGGTACCAGTTTCCAGTAGATTCGGGGTAAGATGTCGACAATTACCCAAAAATTTGAAAGTGGAATATCGTCTATTATACTAACATTTAAGAAATAATCTTGAAGCTTTGTGAACACAAGATTAAATGTTGCATATAACAGTTAATCAATTATTTATTTACAAAAACAAACAATTACAGTAAAATACCCAAGGACAAGTGTTTTCAAAGGCACACTGGTAGTGTCCGGTAGCAGCTCAACAGTAATTGCTATTGAAAGGTCGTGAACAGGTCATCCCATTGTTACCTTAATGAAATAAAAAAAAAATGAATCTTGAATCACAGTTTGGACCAAAACTTCAAAGAAGTATGGCCATTTAGTCGTGAATTTTATTCATGTATTGGACCATTTTAAAATATGCTCAAATGTTGTCGAAAATCTTGCAAATCGGTATCTGAAATGTTCTTCATTGAGATAGAATAATTATATATGCCCCAATAAAATGTTTCTTCCATATTACCAGTCGCACGTAGCTGTAAATAACCCTTTTTGTCCATTTGAAGCCATCTTACTATGTTTTGGAAGATAGAAATACTCGACATTGATAATCGAGACCTTAATTTTATTGCGAGCGTATAAACATTGGCCCTTCCAAATTGCGGCTTAGTCAAGTTTTGTTTTGGAACTGATTTATACAAATGTGCATTGAATTGTGACAAAAACCTACAAAAATTGTTAACATATGTCAAAATTGCAATCAAGTGTCAAGCCCAATGTCTGAAGCTGTCATCAAGGGTATGAAAAATAGAATAAGATAACAGCAAACACCTACAATGGCCGAAAAACAAAGTCACATGCCACAATGTACCAAGGAACTTCGTAAGAAAAAAAACACAATAAAAACAAAAGACAAAGGTAAACAACGACAGGAACTCGGGACAGCCGGACTTGGTACCGGCACTAGCAAAAGCCAGCGGTAGGGTTAAACCGGTTTATGGGTTGACAACTCTTTTGTCTATTAACTATTTTTTTGACTGTATGTGATTTTCTTGTGTAGTTCTCTAGCAAATTGTGGCATGTAATTATAATTTTCAGCCATTTTAGGTGTTTCCTGTTGTCCCTTTTATTTCATTTATGGGTACCAAAAACCTCTCTTTTCTCTGTTCCGTTTCCCTATAGTACAATAAACATACGAATAAAACACAAAAACAGGTAGACAATTAACAACATACCCACAATCTTTAGAAGGAGGAGGGGACAAAATGTAATTTTAAAAGAGGGGTAAAGGAGTGCTCACCGCTACACTGCCGGCTGGCTCAAGGAGCCTAGTCTGCTGGTAAAACACTGTCGCACTATGGAAGACAAATCAAACTCAAAACTCCGAGATGGGTTTGGTGAAGAATCGTCATGAATTTCAGACATTGGAAGTATCAGGGAGGGACCAGTATGCGTGTAAAACCCTCAGGTCATTGGATCCCAAAGCCAATTGTCGATATCCTCTATTGCGTAAAGAATGCAAGTTACATTCCAGTTTTTCTGGATTTTCAACCATTTTCTAAAATTTTTAACAGCATTTCCGTAAAACCGAGGATAAAAAATGCCCTTAGTAATAAGCTGTTTGCGAGTGACATTATATTTTGATATCAGATGTTCATATCTTCTATGAAACTTTTTTATTTATTTAACAATTTATGAAAGTTTAACCTTGCTGTAAAAGTTTGGAAGTGATAGTAAGGTTACGTTCATTAAAGTCGTCAAGCGGAGAAAAACAAGTGCGAATCATACCAGATGAGAATTATAAACTCCGTAGGATGGGCTAGAGGAACGTCGCCGTCAAGAAAAGGGAAATTAGTAATACTTAAATCAAAATCTACCCGTAAATTTTAGTTTTTATTTTAAAAGAATCAACGATGATAGTTATATCATTGTTAGCTTTATTAAGTTTCAGTTTTTGTGGTAAATAATGTCGACATGATTTTAAAAAAAATTGGGTATTGTCAATAGTAAGGATATCTTCAATATACCTGCTGATTGAAAATAGAAATAAGTTGATCAATGTTTTGTATGGTTCTATTTTGTAGCCTTTTTCATGAAGTAACGTTTGTAACAGAAAAGAAAAAGATCTGCAATGAGAGGTGAGCAATTTGTAACCATGGGAATATCAATGACCTGTTCATAAACAATGTTGCAAAAACGAACAAAAATATTGTCAAGCAAAATATTAAGTGCTTAAATCGTATCATTACATCCAGGAGCAATGAATGATGTAATTGATATTAGAAAAGAATCCTTGCTTTTTGTTATAACAAATAAATTGGAAACCGGAAAATTTAAAAGACCATTTAATCAGTTGTCCCAATTAAAATTTAATCAAATTATGTGGAAGCGTTTTATAAAGTAAAAAATCATAACTGTCCATAGAGGAAACTGGTTTTTGTACTGATTGCAATTTATCTAAAACTTCAATGGAATTTTTTACACTCCAAAAGTAATCCACATTAGAGTTTTGATAAGTTTTTTTTCACAATATTTCATAATTAACTCTTTTATACAAGAAAGTGTTGTGGTTTAATAGATGGACGAGTTAGTAGTAGAACAGTTGCTCGATACCGATAAAAAACGATGCTTGTATGGGTTGTTTTGAAGCTTAGGAATCCAGTACAATGTAGGCAAGGCGTTATCTTAAGTTGGAACTTTGAGCATTTCTGTATCCTTATGAAGTTGTGTGGTGAACGTTTGTTCGTCATAATTGGTACGTTTGAAAGTATTACACTTGGCTTATTCGTTTTGTTGGACATCGATATAGTATTTCTTTCAAATGATAGCAACGTTGTTGGAAGCTTTGTCAACAGGTACAAACGCATATTTTTGCCAAGATCTCTCAATTTTGACTTAATTCTGTTAACAGACAGCTTAGGATTTGGATCACCATAACTATCTTTATTAAAATTAAAATCCGATTTAACTAATTTTCTTATGAAAGTGTAATAACAGATGACCTATTGGAGATTTTATGCATTCGTAAATTTGGTATTTTGAAGAATTTATAGATTCATGGAAAGTTTTCAGAATTGGTGCCAACTATTGCGTTACGATACAATTGTCAAACATATACCATGTAAGCAGGAGATATATGTTTAAATGTTACTATACACAGTAATAGAGAAGAAATACACGTATACCGAGGAAAAACAAAAAAATCATCGTAACAGAGAAGAATGGCAAATGTGACAACAAAAGAAAGGGATAAAACAAATAAATACAAAGGACAAAAGCCGCAAAAACGAAGTATTAGCAGTTATAACCCTAAAGAATTAGATTCATTACATCTGGTTTGTAACCATGCAACCGATTTTGTGACTGATTGAGGTAATGAAGTGATTGTGGACTTAAGTATGTCTTTTTCTCAATCTCTGAATTCACAGTAGTTTGGTGAATTTTTTATATTTTGATGTGAAAACAGAAAAGTATCGAGATTTAGTCTCTTTTATTTCACCATGCAGTGATCATTTCTGTGCCGTTATGTCTGGTGTTAGTTTTCACATTTCGGCCGCTTTTTTTGACATTATTTATAAAATAAATGAAAATATTAATATTTGTTTATTAATACATGATTCCAATTCGTGTTTTCATAATTGTATTTGGTTTATTACTGAAAGTCAGACAATTCCCTAAGGTTTTAATTAAATTCATGATTCTATATTTACTTGAAGCCAGACATTCCGAAGGTTTTAACTAAATTTAAGGCTACAATGGCCTTAATTGAATCACTATTTAAAACTAAAACTCAGTTTAAAATGGATACACTATCTCAGAACATCATCGACTATGAGATTAGGGACAGTGATGTTGAGGACAACGTTTGGTACTTAGGTTTGTTTGAAAACTTTGATGACCACCATTGATTTGCTGTTTCCTATAAGTATCTATGCATTCTGCCACTACCAAGGGTACAGTAAATTTATTTTCTGCAATGCATTGTCATTTCGACAACCTATTTCCCTTCAGTGCAGATAAAAATAAATGCATAGGAAACCTAGAAATCGCCTAATTTATACACTGAGCCAAAATTTGAAGTTTTATTATGCACAAAAATGTGTGAATAAAAGTATAAAATTTCGTTTTCAACATGTTTTCTAATTGTGAGCTATGAAAGTCTCTGATTCTACGAATCTGTCAGACCAATCCTTCAATCCGTTCTAAAACAGGCTTTTTGATGAAAATGGGACATTTTTAAATCAAATAACGGGTGTACAATAAAATCCCAAAAATGCAATTTTCGAAGCCAATCGTTTACAAAAATGATCTAAGTGATAATTTCAGCGATTTTTAAAGGATAATTTAAATTTTTGAAAACAAACGGTCCTTAAATATCTCAGGCATTCTCAACATTTTTTTTCCATATTTATGACCAAGAGTATATATTTTATAGCTCTCTCCTCCTTTTTGCTTTGGTATATGTTTATCGATGTTTATCGTTTTCTTTGATATCGTGAGGCAAATATTTTCAGTATTTGCTCCTGTCCGAATACGAAAAAATATTGGCAAAAAGAATCATAGGCCACGCCTACTTTGTCAATCAGTGCATCAATGTACATCTACAAAAACCGTTAGGCTCGTACAAATTGTTCTCGATTTCTTCATTTTTTTCAAAATTTGTTCTATCAAATAATGTAGTTAATTACCGATAAAAAGAATAAGAGAAGTTTTGTTTCTTCAAATATTGTCTCCAATTATTTGTCAACAATATTTTTTTGTATCAACAACAAAACTTCCATTAGATCATAAGAATTAAAAAAAAAACATTCTATTTGGCATTCTCGATCTAGTTTAATGAACACATATGAAATGCTTACAAGTCATAGCAGTTGTAATATATATTTCATTTCAGCATTTTCCTTTTTTACATCTTTTATGATTTCCATTTGAATAAATATTTTGAAGTGGTAATTTGGCTGATGAGAAATAACTATTACATAACATCATTTAGATACATTCTTAATGACTGTAATTTGAAAAACCTAAAGTAGAAAGACAGAATCGATCAATCGTTTTAAATTATCGTGTATATTGGATTCTGGTGAAACGTTTCAAGTAATTCAAAAAGGCGTCTTTTCTATTAAATCAAGGACGTATATTATACGTCCTTGATTAAATGTAGGTCTGAAGATAAACTCTGATGACACTTCAACATCAAGTACGCCTGTAAAATTTCAAGAGGTCAAAATTGAGAAGCAATCAGCTGTGGATTTGATATTACGGCACTTTCAGGGATTTAGAACTGTAAAAAAATCTTAATTCCCAAAACAATGCTCTGTTCTGATGAAATTTATGTTGTAGAAAATAATTTCATGCTGTAGAAAATACTTATTATTACAGTAACTAATTTAAGCAGTTTGTGTGTCATCTAAAATGTCATTAAAATATATTTTAATATCTTCATCTATAAATCATAATAAGGATTTTTCTATATGATTTTAGAAATAATATTTTTTACTAATAGAACATTTATCATTGCAAGCAAAAAATATTGATAAGGCAGTGTGCCCGTTTTTGAAATATTTACTCCTGAAAACGTAGTTCTTTAGACTTTTTTATTCACTTCCATGAATCAGGTGGAAACCACCAGAAAAATTGCCGACATTAGATACACATTGACGTGTTCACGTGATTTATCTCCACTTTTATAAATATTTTTATGTCTTACTTCACAATTCAAAATAAACCTATCTGACAACGGCTGCATCATATCATTTTGACCAAATAATAGCCCCTTCTAAACACAACCATCTCCTTAGGATCTCCATAATTCCCTAGAGCAACAAATCCGCTTGTTTTTGGCAAGGGAGTAGATAAACAAACACATGTATCCAGTAAATGTCATTTAATAAATTGACGATAAGATTATATAATATTTAAAACATAAAATAACAGGAGCAGTTATATAATAATAAAATGTCTGTTAGGTGTTATTTTCTCCCTGTTATATAATGCATGTAGTTAAAACATAAAATAACAGGGAGAAGTGATGTGGTAATTTGGCTGATGAGTGGTAACGAGTATTACATAACATCAATTTTCTACTAAGGATCGATAAGACACTTTAAATTATCATCTATATTGGATTCTAAAGTAATTGAAAAAAGCTGTTTTTCTCTTAAATGTTTGTCTGAAGATACACCATTCCTATAGCGACGCAATATACCATTAAGTAAACTAGTTATATTTTGCGTATTTTCGCAGGGGTCCAATATGAGAACCTATCAGCTGCAAAACTGATGTTATGGTGCTTTCTTAGAACTAAACTTTCATTCCAAGAAAATATTCTGTTCCAAAAAAAAATTAATGTTGTAGAAAATACATATCTTGACAGTGTAAGCTGTGTCATTTATAATGTCATTTTAAATGTCATTAAAGTACGTTTTAATATCTACATTTTTGGATCAAATTAAAGATAGCCCTTCCTCAAGTTTTTAAAAACTATTTTTTATTTATCAGAACATATATCATGTATTTAAGAGACATCAGTTTTCGAATTGGTCATATTCAGAATCTAAATTTACAGTAACTCGGTATTCTGTTACTTATTAACGCTGAGTACATGCCTCTGCTGGTGGACTGTTAGTCCCAAGTGTATTCACCCGCCCCGTAGTCAAGTAAATGTACGTCGGTACTGTCCTGGAAGGTGATATTATATTGAAACTTGCAGTGTCTAAAATTTAGAAATTTTGTTGAAAACGTTGGAGTATCTCCCTCGTGCCTAGCTCTGTTCTTAGCTATTTCTAACTTTCCATTTAGACCCTATTGGTTGTTTCTTCTCTTTCAGCCCTTAAACATTTTATGCTTCAGTCTTCCAGTTGTTTTTTGTTTGATATTCAGAGAATAGACATAAGAAATCAAAATTCTAAATTTGCAGTAACTTAATCGGTATTTTGTCGTTCAAGCAAAAAATAATTGTAGCTCAGTATGCCTGTTTTTTAATATAAGCGTCTAATTTTTTGGCATAAATCTAAGTTATGTGTATATGGATTTTTCATTCGCTTTCAATAATAGCAATAAACCTTTCAAATGCAATAAAGGAATATTAAAATTTCATCAAATTTTGCTTAAAGTCAATTAAAGGTGTATGCATCCACCACTGGAAAAAAATGAGCAAAATTTATGCATCACTGTGGATGAAATAAAAGTTCCAGAATTCAGACAGAATGTCAAAAGCATCAGGATTGTCCATCCCATCCTTAAGGGAGTACGAGTGTCCGAAACTTTGTATTCAAAATGAAAACTCTTGTCTTTTGTTATGAAAAGAATTGTTTGTGGAACATCATAAGCAAAATATTTTTTTAAAATCCATGTAAGAATTTTTCATTAATAAGACATCAAAGTTTTGGCAGGAAACGGTTCTCTCAAGAATTTTGATTCATTTTTATTTGCTGTTTCTATGCCTTAAGGGGATAAACCCGGGGAAGCCTAAAATTTTCCACTGTCTCGTTTAATTTTCTTAATAGTATCAGTATTAAAACTACACATGTTCATGTCCACTTTCAGCAATTTTCAACAAAATTTACCGTCTCGTTTTATGTCTAGTGATCATCAAAGATACCCTGTTTCCTCATATTATTTGGTCAGTTCAGGACTTGATTGTGGTGTATAAAATTGGCTCTAATTTAATTTGTATTTGATCTAAAATTATTGCAAATGAAAATTTCTGTAGTCTAGACATGCGTGAAAGTAAGCATGAATAATGATAGTAAATTTAACTAGTTTGAACTGAAATACATGGGTGTTCTGAATAGTATAGGCTGAAATTTTTACTCTATTTTGATCACTATTAAACACTTCTTGTAAAAAAATCTGTCGTTTAATTTTCACCAAAAACTGAGAATAGAAAGAAAACTAGTGTATGTAAGATATATTAAAATTTCAGAAATTTCTACCGTCCCATTTCTTCTTAATTTAGAATAAAGTGGGTAAAACTCAATAAAATTCTTGGAAGAAATCTGACTTTTACATATTTTCATTATCTTTGAACAGCATTGCAAAAATGTATGGTAAAATGCACTCATTATAAATAACTGGATGTTGGGTTATTAAATTGATATTTGTTTGCTGTGTGGAAATTTTTTTTACAGTTTTAAAATTTTGATAATACCTATTGTAATGATTCTATTTGTTTGCGTAAGTAATAAAAAAGTGAAAAATAGAGTTATCTCCTCCTATCCAGGTCTACCCCCTTAAAATATAAGAAAATATAATCGGAAGTTTACGAAAGCCGAGAAGGGACATTTCTTATTTCTTATTTCCTATCTCTTATTTCCTATTTCCTATTTCTTATTTCCTATTTTCTATTTCTCATTTCAAAGTTTTATCTAAAAATCGCATTCTCATATTGTTTTGAGAACGAGGTCGCTGCAAGGTTAAAATAAAGGCCACTATCCAATCAGATATTAGTATAAATTTCCAAAAGAAAACTTTGTAAAAGATACAGTAAGACCACTCCAAATTCGTCTTACTCATCACGACCAACCAAAGTGTTTCGGGTACCTATTTAGATCATAAATATATGTATAGAATATTTTGAAACATTAAACTGATGAAAGCCGTACCCTCATCAGCGACTCAAGCATCAATATTAGCAACAGTCGTACGACTCCTCATATATTATTGTTTAGTGTATACAAACAGTTATATTCATTCTAAACTGTTGCTAATATTGAGGCTTAAGTCGCTGATGAGGGCACGGCCTTGATCAGTTTAATATTTCAAAATATTCTATACATATATTTATGATCTTCCATTAAGTTTTTTTACCTCCTTTGAAGAGACATCTGTTGTCGAAATGTGCATATGCAGAAACTAGATTCACAGTAACTTCGTTATTTCGTTATTTATTACCACTGGGTCGATGCCACTGCTGGTAGATTGTTAGTCCCCGAGGGTATTCACCAACCCAGTGGCCAGTACTTCGGTGCTGGCTCGAAACCCGATTTCATTTGAAAATATATAATATCTAAATTTAAGAAAATTTGTAAAAAAAAAAAAAAAAAACTATCTCCCTTTTGCATAGCTCTGTCCTTAGCTGATTTTGGCTTTGCTTTTTACATCCTATTGGTTATTCGTTCTCTATCAGCTTGCACACATTTTTTGGTCTATAGATTTGCATATGTTTTGATTTGATTTTCACTGAAGAAATGCGCATATGCAGAAACTAAATTCAACTTTCGTCGCCACAGAATTATAAGGTCTTAAGTGGTAGTTTCACCATTTTACTATATTAATACTACGCTTCATTGGTTCTATCATTCTATTACACAGGTTTCCCGTTTTCCCGTTACTGGCAGATGCGACAAAATGTTTTTCCTTTCTTCCCGAAAACTCTGAAATTGCAGTAGCGACTTTACATTACTACAATGACGAATTACTTCGGTATTTTGTTATTTGTATTACTATTTCCATTTGCATTACCATTTGGAAGTAATGTGGTAATATGTCTGATGAGTGATAACGAGTATTACATAACATCAGCTTTAAGACCGTAATTTAAAAAAACAAAACTGAAAATAGAACGAAGGATCGATCTCTCAATACAAATTATTATTTATAATTGATTCCGGTGAAACTTTTCAAGTAATTGAAAAGGGCGACTTTTCTCCTAAGTGTTTATCTGAACGTAATAACAGTTCCCTTTTAAGAAAGCCAGTCATTTTTCTTTTGTTTTTGCAAAGATCAACTTTGAGAACCAATCATCTGTGATATTTTAGAGATTTTCGAACGGAATGCTTTTTTAAATTTTCACTAGACATAATGTGAATTCCCGGAAAAAGAAAAATGTTCTGTTGCGAATGATATTTAATGTTTTGGAAATATAGTCTAACATTGTTTCCAGTTTATTACGTATATTTCTCACATCGAGATAGTTAAATTTTCATATTTTAAAGTTCGAGGTTTACCCGAGAACTTTAAAATATGAAAATTTAACTATCGAGATGTGAGAAATTATCGTAATAAACCGGAAAACAATGTTAGAGATTGTTTTTCTAATTTCTACTCAATTTATTTGAAGTAAAACGATCTCCGTAGTCTCCAGTCTCAAGTATGCCGCCATTTTGTTGCTATCATCGTTGCTATGTGTATCATTGCGCCAATCATTGAAAGGGGTGTTGAATATAATAGTTTTGATAAACATGTCATATTATCAAAAAATTGAGTTATCTTAGTCATAAAAATGCAAAAACCGTTTCGCTAGACAATGTTGCAGGTGTTAATTTCATCAACATCGGGTTGCACTATTTCTAGAAACTGACACGAGACATTTACATGATTGACCCATGTTGATTATCATTTCGATAACCCATTAGTCAGGAGGTGTTCAAATTTGCTAGAAATTAGAGCAAATACAGAAATTATTACAATAAAGCGTAATATGAATTATTCATCTGAAGTATAGAAACAACGTCAGTAGAATACCGAAGGAACAAAGGAGTAAAATTTACAAAAATCGAAGTCTAAAGACACGGCCAAAACGAGAACACAGAAAACATTGACGTTAGACACAAAAAACAATGACGTTAGACAGATACAAAGCACAGAAACAGAAATTACAACATTCAAAACAAAGGCACTCACAGTGTGAACTCCAGTGAAACTGAGAGTGACATCAGGTGCTCCGGAAGGGTAAGCATGTCATGCTCTGTTAACAGCACCCGTCACATTGTGAGTGACTCAATCCGGGAAAATGTCAAAGTCGGTATAGACTGACAGAAAAGAACAAACTGCCCTATATTGTCTGAATGTTATTTCAAAGAAATCATGTTATATACACTTCATTAGATTTAACATATGTATGGTCTCATGCTTATTTATTCAATATCCTTTCGTAAAATATTTATGGTATGCTTCATATGTAAACGCAAACACTAATTTTGTTAATATTTCCCAAAATTAAAGACACAAATGACACATCATTGTTGCCACCATAAATTATCATATGATGGTCGTATATATGAGTTACTTTTGATGGAACGGCATGACAAATGTGACGATAAGTAATATTCTTTCTGTCGCTGTATATAGCATATATATTGTATGATTACAAAAACAGGAAAACAGCAAACACCTACAATGGCCAGGAACTACTATATGATATCTATATCAGAGAGCATTTTGGCAAGTGTGATGACTTCATCAATAGATGAACTTCCCTTAAACTACCCATTAACATCGACACTCTACAAGTTATACGGTCGCAGTTATGAGTTTAAATTGAATAGAATGTAAAGATCTCACAATGTTATAGTCGAATCGAATGCATCTTCATTTCTTTGCATTTGCATAGTTTTTTAGTTTTTCTCGTCTCCTCTCTGACCTTTGAACCTAGCCATGTTTAAAAAGAATCTTGAATCAGAGTTCGGACCGAAACTTGAATTTTTTTCCACAAAGGGTGATATCTATTAAAGAAGTCTTTTACGATCGTATGAGACGGAGTGTTTTTAAGCCTTGATTAAGAAGGTGGTCACGGAGATAACTAAATCTAATGAGAAAGTCTGTATTATTTGTGCTAGCTCTCGCGTATTGAATCAACTGCGAAACATATACTCCGTAAGCAGGAGAAGCTGGAATATTACTTTCTCCCACCTCGGACAAGGAAATCCATTGTTTTCGCGGTGCAAGATTTTTCTCACCCTACATGTAGTGCTTTCTATGTTGCCAACGCATTGGTGAGATTTTTCCGTCTCACCCACCTGCCTGGGTGAGAACACCTACACGATCTTTTTCCTGCGGTTTTTTTGGTGTCCGCTTGATATCTAAATTGCACTTGTCTTCTTATTTTTCCTTTTTTGATGAGCACATTTTCCAACAACGTCGACTTATAAAACTGTGTATTTAACTCTTGACACCAATTATGTGTGCCAGATAATTCTGAAAATAACGTAATACTCAACATTCAAAAATCCCGCTTGAATTTTATGACGTCATAAAAAGGGGACGTAACTCGCATATGTAAACAAAAGTCAGGAAGGTCAAATTTCAGATCAACGATTTAAGAGGATGGGAATGGGGGTATACTGATGACGGTTAACGGTAAAAAAAATTAGGCCAAATGACGTTAACGGTAATATTTATGGCTTCACGATGAATTTGCTAGATATTTCTACAAAAATTTTGTTATGACGAAAGACGATCTTTTTTTTTATCTCCAAATGACGATAACGGTACAAAATTCAATTAATTTCACGAATCACGCCAATATATTTTTGACGATTAACGGTAAAATTTTGACCCATTTGACGTTAACGATAGCTGGAAAGAGGTGTTTGACGGTTAACGATAAAGGGCATTCATACCCTCATTTAAGTAAACACAAATGAAAAGCCATAGTAAGCCAAGTAAATAATTGTGTAATGTAATATGTTTTGAATTATTTAGTGTCAACAGAAATCCAACGTTGTGCTTGATAGTACGAAACATGATGTCCAATGTCAAAATGAGCAACTGCCCCTTCGTGTTGGCAGGGTGAGAAAACGAATCAAACACGGGTATGTGTGCTAGACAATGTAAATCTCGCACACCCTCGGGCAAGATTAGGTAGTCTCTGACTAAACGAAGCCTCGTCAGAGACAACCTTAATCTTGCCCTTAGGTGTGTGAGATTTCCTTTTCTCACCCTACATGTAGTGCTTTCTATGTTGCCAATGCCTGGGTTAGATTTTTTCGTCTCACCCACCCATTTTCCGTCTCACCCAACCGCCTATGTGAGAACACCTACACGATCTTTTTTCCGCGGTTTTTGTGTCCGCTTGACATTCAAATTGCACTTGTATTCTTTTTTTTTTTCTTTTTAAATGAGCACATTTTCCAACAACGTCGACTTATAAAACTGTCTTTAACTCTTTACACATATTATATGTGCCAGATAATTCTGAAAATAACGTTATACTCAACATTCAAAAATCCCGCTCGAATCATATGACGTCATAAAAAGGGGACGTAACTCCCTTGAGTAAACAAAAGTCAAGAAAGTCAAATTTCAAATCAACGATTTCAGTGTATACGTAAACACAAATGAAAAGCCAGAGTAAGCCAAGTAAATAATTGTGTAATGTATTATGTTTTAAATTATTTAGTGTAAACAGAAATCCAACGTTATGCTTTATAGTACGGAACATGATGTCCAATGACAAAATGAGCAAATTTCTGTCCGTTCGTGTTGGCAGGGTGGAAAAGAAATCAAACACGGGTATGTGTGCGAGACAAGATAAATCTCACATACCCTCGGGCAAGATTAGGTGGTCTCTGACCCGGCGAAGCATCGTTGGCACCGAAATAACCCCGGACTCGGACGCGTGCTCCATCCTTTATGACGTCGTGAAAAGGGAAGTAATTCATTGATGTCAACAATGGCGTTTCGACGGTGATTGGTTTGATTTTTTGGATGCTGAGGGGGAGAAAAATAATCAAACACCAGTGAGAGGGTCAGACAAAAAAATCTCAGACACCCTCGGGTAAGATTTCTAGCGTCTCGGACTCAGCAAGGTTCGTCCGAGTACTTGAAATCTTACCCTTGGGTGTCTGAGATTTTTTCTGTCTGACCCTCGCCCTGGTGTTAGATTCTTATAGTCTTTGTCAGGGAAATTGATAATTTTGAAATAAATAGCGTCCCTTTTGTCGTAAGTTTAGTGCTGAAATTCGAGATGCAAGTCAAAAAAGTTGTAGATCTAGTTGCTTCTGTCGTTTCCTTTATCTCCAGTCCTGTTTGATATATTAATTTATCCTGCAATGGTGGCATTTACTATACATATAAAGCCCTACGTATATTCCCTTGCTGTATCCTGCACAGCTGTACCTTGTACACTATACAGGATATCGATTTAAGCCACGCCCACTTCCGGTATTTATGGACACACAGAAATCACCAAAAAATAATTTTTAGATTATATTTTCCATAAAATAAAGTTGTTTTATGAATTGCAGGATAAAAACAATATATAATAAGTGTCTTTAGATATCAAATGTATTTGTACTCGGCACGAAACAGATTGAAATGTCGCCAAAGGCTCGCACGTCAATCTGTTTCTAAGCCTCGTACGAATACAGTTGATATTTGAAGACACTAACTATATATTGTCTATGGATCCATTTAGCAAAAGATGCATTATTGATGGAAAGAATATCATAAACTTATCTGTACCATGTATAATCTAGCATCTTTTATTTTATGATCTTTTATGAGTCCCTGGAAAAATTCAGTCTCGTAAGAATGTAAAAACAAGATTACGAGTATATGACCACAATAAGTGCCCATTTAAGTAAACAATGGGGGAGCACAATTTGACAGCTTCCTGTTGATAAATAGCACTTCCAAATGTGACAAATATATTATCAACCAGAAAATAGATCATACCATGCATACTACACAGTCACTTGTTTTTCCTCGTTGCATATTTTTCCTATTAAATTGATTTTTAAAAAAATATATGTGGATTTATAAACTAATTCAACATTTTTTATGAATCGGCATCGGCTTTTTGAATTATACCTTTGAATATCATGATGAAGCGTAGTATAAAGTGTGGAAAAATCAAATGTTTTCAGAGAATGTATTTCAGAAAATGGATGGAATTTAAGATTTTCCAATAAATCTTTCAGATGTTTAAGTATCCATATATGATTTATGTCACTTCGGGCATTTATCGTTTCACAATGTGCTTGATGCCTGTCTTTGACTTAGTTAGTTCAATAGACAATTTAGCAGTTGAGCAAGATGGAAATCCTGCGATGTATCTTCTTTACATGGATTTTTGTGTGATTTTGGTACCCAATATAAGTGTGGCAGATGTATAAATTTATAGGGATTTAGTCCAATGTACATGTTACAGTACAAATTAGAATCCAGTAGGATCCGGAATCCTCCTAGTACATTTCTACTGGGACAAATTAGAATTCTGATTTGAACTGGATTTAATCCAGTACAAATTGGAATTCCAATTTCTACCGGGAAAATTAGAATTCTGATTTATACTGGATTTAATCTAGTATAAATTGGAATTCTAATTTCTCCTAAGAGAAATTGAGATATCCCAATTTGTAGTAGTAGGATTCTGAATCCTACTAACTTAAATCAATAGAAACAGTGGTAGAGAAGAAAAACGTAAATATATATTAATATGTCTGTTCCACTGTTTTGGTGATCATTTAATTGAAAGATTAATTTGGAAAGAATAAGATTAATTGTCGAATTGTGTAAAAGATAAAGATATTTTGCTTCGAACTCTTAAATCTTTGAGCACAGTTCAAACTTTGGTCACTAGTTTTCATAAATCAACTTTAAAAATGGAAGAACACATAGAGGTATTTTACAAAAAAAATATTTGCATATAATTGATGGCATACTTAAAAACTACAATTCTGAAACTGATCTTGTTGATTTGAGAAGTTTTTTCCCCTGGTTTAAATAAAGTAGATACTGTTCACACATTATCATGTTAAAAAAAACATTCATTGGAAGATGGCAGTATAACAGCCACAGTTTGTAATTACTCTGGCGAATGCAATACTCAGATGCCCTTGTTGTAAATAAAAAATTCTGTGTTCTACCAAATGTCACAGAGTTCCACCAGTTGTTACAACAAATGTACAGACTTTACATTAGAATGATGTCATTTGTCATTCTATTGTTTTAGTATTGATGAAAATGGGGTAAATAAATTAGTTTTTATAAATCAAAAGGCTATGAAATACATACTTCTTATAACAAACAAAAAAACTTTTTTCAGCTTTGAATGTAAGTAATATCCAGAATCCTCCTGAACAAAATACCCAGTATTATTCTGGATCATACTAGAAATTCAGTAGGATTCAGAATCCTACTAGTATAAATCAGGATATCTCAATTTCTCCTAGGAGAAATTGGAATTCCAATTTGTACTGGATTAAATTCAGTACAAATCGGAATTCTAATTTGTCCTGTTAGAAATTAGAATTCCAATTTGTACTGAATTAATTAAGGATACTACAGATACTTCCACATCGGCTTCGTTCCTTGACCTTCATCTTGAAATTGACAACAGAGGTACATTACAAACTAGCCTGTATGACAAACGTGATGACTTCACTTTTCCAATAGTCAACTTCCCTTTTCTTTGTAGCAACATTCCAAAAGCACCAGTATATGGAGTTTACATCTCACAACTCATTCGCTACTCAAGGGCTTGTGGTCGCTACAGTGACTTCCTTGATAGAACTCAGTTGCTTACAAATAGACTACTTAAGCAAGGGTACGTTACCAAAAAATTAAGTCATCACTACAGAAGTTTTACGGTCGACATCATGATCTTGTGGATCGCTATGGGATATCTGTTTCCCAGATGACAACAGATCTTTCCCTCTGCAACTAAAGTTTGTTTTCCTCTATCGGATTTGACTTTACTACCAGATTTGACATGTTCAACACGGCGGGTGTCTTATAAGAAGCAGGAGATGCTCACTCTACCGGTACACCTGAGCTCACCCATGGTTTTTATTGGGTCCGTGTTGTTCATCTGTATGTGTGTCTTCATTTTTCTTTTTTGTCCCGTACTTAAGTGGTGTCCTTGTTTCTTAGTGTGTCCGATGTTGCCATTGTCCATGGATTGTTCGTTCTTTTGATTGACGGTTCGGTTCTCACTTACGTTAAATCCAGTACAGATCGGAATTCTAATTTGTCCCAGTAGAGATTAGAATTCCGATTTGTACTAGGAGGATTCCGGATCCTACTGGATTCCAATTTGTACTGTAACATACATTTAGTCCAGATCCCTTTAATTGTTCATGGCAGGTCGTGATTGTTATTTTTAGTATAGGTATTCAATGAAGACATGGGTGACCTGTGATTTGAAAGGATTTCATCTTTGTCAAATGAAACTCTTTTGCATATGAAGAAGAAAGGAAATGGGGTAAATGTAGCATTCCTTGGAGTTTTGTGAAATTTGAACAATGGAGCGCAGTATACCAATACTCTAGTTTACCAGATGTGAGATATAACATAGAACTTGTTCACATGGTCTCCCTAAGGCGTGATGACACCGATTTCGTCGACAAGGTAATCGCCTCCCTTTCTTAATTCATCACGCTTCATTGTCCAAAATCGAGATAGCTTCAATCAACAAGTCAAGTCCCCGATAGTTAAGATCTATAGATCTACATTTGTAGTTTAATAACATGTCAAATTCCAACCATGTTTTACATCAGTTGTATATATCCATTCCATTCCATCAAGCTTTTTTTCTTACCTCGTTTGTATAAATTTTTATTACATTTACATTTTGAGGTAATGTGGTAATATGTCTGATGGACAATAACAAGTATTACATAACAATAATTTAGATGACTGTATTCTTAGCGTCTGTAATTTGGAAAACAAGTACAAATAGGGATGATCGATCTGTCACGTCACATTATCATGTATATTGGATTCTGGTGAAACTTTTCAATATTTTTCTCTTAAGTGTTTGTCTGTAAACACTTCACCAGGTTCATTTCACGTATTTTTGCAGGGGTACAAATTGAGAACCAAGTAGCTATCATATTGTCCATTTTTTGTGTCTGAATTGTAAACGGTCATATCACTCTTCAAATTTGTAATGATAGATTATGTTTGATATGTTTAATTTCTATTACATTTTGAATCAGTAAACAGTTTTTCAACTTAGTAAATTACAGAAAAACGATATTAATCTTTTGTGTATTAGTCCCGGGGTATTAGTGGTGTATTACTTATTACGCTGATATGAGCGGAGATTGGTGCTAAATCCAAATTTAAAATAAACATTTTACCACAATTTTCACAATTTTTCACAATTAATTTAAACACAATGCACAATGATTTTAACAAGAACTACCAGGAGACGACGAATGCATTATAAATCTGATTCGGATATACTTCAAGTACATAAAAACGAATACATGTTTTACCACGTTTACTGTTAGAGACATCACTTTTTCTAGGATTGCAAAGGGTAAAGTTGTCCCTTTGAATAAGTTGAACATAGTGTATTTGTTCTCAAGGCACGGAACTTCAGGTCCATATTGGATGAACTCGTAACTTTTGATATAGGTGACGTATTGAAAAATTTCAACACTTGGGAACTAGCGGTAGATTTTCCGAATACAGTAATACACAAAAATTATTTCGAATATTATAATTATCAAATCCAACAAGCATAAACAGTATAACATAAACAATATCAAATATGGAAATTTACGAAATATAGCAGTCCAAATATTATCAATACGGGGTCCGTATTATATGTATCGGCATTCCGAACTGTCCATTCAAATAAAACACAAATCCCTAACGACATTAAAAGTACATAATCCTATAAAACTATTAATTATAAAAGAGTCACATATTTTCTCTAACTGACGTTACTGAATTAAATTAAAAATTGGGTATAATCGGATAATCAAGAAAATTTTTGACAGAGTAATTTTGATTTAAAAAGATAATTAAAGAAAATGTCACCAAATTTTCCAACATGACAACTCTCCTCCGCTCCGACTGGACTCTGACCCAGAGTCCGAGATGTTTTATCTTTAATTAGTTGTTTCAACTTTTGCCTTTGCTGTTTGTTCCTTTTTGTGACGCTGTCTTCTGCTTGTGTTTTCAATTTTGAGTGTCATTTCCATTGCATTGAATTAGTTGATTGTATTCACATAATTTGGATTTGAATTCTGTTATTAATCTGTCCTTGAAATGAATTTGTTCGTTTAGATAATTTACATCCATCTGCAGATTATTAGAAAGTCGATTTTTCTCTGCATAAAAAGTTCTAAGTTTCCGGATTTCCATGTTTAGTTTGTTGATCTCTTCACTATGGTTTTTGATCAATTCCTCAAAAGGACTAGACATTTTCTTAATTTTTTCTTTTAGAATCCTAAGTTCACTCTCTCGGTTTTCCAATTTCTTTTCCGCGGTGAAGAGAGATTTTGAAACACTAAAGGGTTCATCTTCACATTTTGAAAGTCTCTTTTTAAAAACCTTTAATTCCGTCCTCAAAGAATTATCCATTGATTTTGTTGTTTCTTTAAATTCACTATCGGTAATATTCGAAAAGGGAAAGATGGACATGGTACTTTTCTTTCGGTTATACTCAAGTAATCGTTGTAAATCTCTTTGCTTTTTGTTTTTCGGATTTCCGTTTGTTATTTCCATCAATTTTTGTTTTACATAATCTTGCGAAATGTCCAAAATATCCACATTTATAGCACTTACTGTTTATGGCGTGGCAAAAATGTCCTACATCGATCTTCCCACATCTCGTACAATGGCAACTATTATTGCTTACTCCAAATACACAAGTGTCTCCATGGTTCAATCTTTGTATTCTTTGTGGGCTCCACCAACTCCATCTCGGGAATCCAAAGTTCGAATAGTTCATTGTTGTACACGGGATTTTGCAACGCAAATAACTATTTCACGTACTTAGTTAAATGCTCCGGGCTCTGCACCATTTGACGTATTGAAAAATTTCAACACTTGGGAACTAGCGGTAGATTTTCCGAATATAGTAATACACAAAAGTTATTTCGAATATTATAATTATTAAATCCAACAAGCATAAACAGTATAACATAAACAATATCAAATATGGAAATTTACGAAATATAGCAGTCCAAATATTATCAATACGGGGTCCGTATCATATGTATCGGCATTCCGAACTGTCCATTCAAATGAAAAATCTGTCTTTAAACACAAATCAAACAACAGGTTCCCTAATGACATTAAAAGTACATAATCCTATAAAACTATTGATTATAAAGAGTCACATATTTTCTCTAACTGACGTTACTGAATTTAATTAAAAATCGGGTATAATCGGATAAATCAAGAATATTTTTGACAGAGAGTAATTTTGATTTAAAAAGATAATTAAAGAAAATGTTACCAAATTTTCTAACATGACATAGGTCCTTAATTTACAGTAAGTTATGACTAGGCCGACGCCTCTACTTACTTAATAACCCAGCAATTAGTACCACGGTGTTGACCCGAAAAAATGATTTTATTTGGAAACTTGCATCTTAATACTCAAGAATACAGTGGGGTGCAGACATCAGTCTCTTATAAAATTCACTTGGATCAGTCATAAAGCTCTAAGTTATCTTAGAACAGGCATCAAGTCTGCTCTAGAATCCTGACCGCTCTGACCAGTCATGGTCATAGCTAGAATCTTGACCGTTCTGGTCAGAGCCATGGCCACTCTGACCTGCTCTACCAATGACCTTTCTACCTAAGTCTGTACCTGCAATGACCATTCTACCTTAGTCTGCTCTGCCCTCGGCTGACTGTTCTAGCTGTGACCGCTTTCATACCAGTTCTTGCCACAACCCTGACAAAATATTCATTACGTGTCAAATATTTAGGTGTGAAACCACCAATTCATTTCTTTAACATTTTCAACTAAA